>CM068373.1:270480195-270574964 GCA_034769895.1 Magicicada septendecula
CCAAGACATAGAAGGAAGAATTAAAGAAACAAATGAAGGAGGATATTGAAAAAATAATGAAAAGAATATCAAAACACTTAACAAGAAAATGGATAGAAACCAAGAAGTGTTTAAACAAATGAGAGAACAAATGGACAGCAATAATGAAACACTTAAATTACAGTCGGAAGAGTATCATGAAGAAATAAAGCAGAGAATAACGGATACCAATGAAGAAATAATAAAGACCAATGAAACGTTGATACAAGTCCGTGAGGAAATATTAAATAAAGTAAACAATGTCGAAGAGGAAAGTAAAAATAGAATTGAGGGAATCCAACAGGAAACAGTGGGAAAGTTGGAACAAATGAAAGAAAAATAGACGAACAATACTATGAGGTTGGGAACAATTTAGGACGAGTACAACGCCAAGTCATGGAAAATAAAGAAAAGATTGAGGAAATACAGTGAAAAGAATAACAAAAATTAAAGAAGTTATAGAAATACTTAATAGTAGACCGATGAATTACACACACATACCAATAGGAGAAAACCAAGAGGATATTAAGCACCTGGAAAAGAAGACAAAGAAAATGAGACAAATGCATCAAAGGAAACAAGGGAGGAGTTGGAGATGATAACAATGAACTACTTAATGTAATTAATCTCCCAATAACCGACCATAGGGAAATAGGTAATGATAAAAATTATAGTAGGAGCTTAATAGAAATTTTAGAAATAATTCTCAATAAAACTGTGTGTAACAAATTAAAAAGGTCTATAGGTAAATTGAATACACCAGAAATAAAAATGCATAATAAAATGTCATGGATAGCATCAATGATTGATATACAATTGACATATTTGTTTAGTAAACTAGATGATAGAGTGATAGAAATAAGATTTAATACAAGTGAAAATTTTGTATTAGAAACATTGCCGTATAAGGTAATAGAGAGGTATTTGACTAGGACTGAAATAGTTCTGAAACAATAGCAGTCCGAACAATAAGGGCAATTGAGATCGACCACGGATAAACTAAGTAAGATCGAAAGAAGGGACTGATTTTCTGGGTACCGATCATGCGAACCATTTGAAAAAGGAAACAAAGAAATAATATTGATTAAGACAAAGACAATATAAATTAAGATTTAAAGAAAACATAACCAAAACTGAAGAAAAGCTAATAAGGAACAAAAGGGGAATTTAAACGGAAAATAAGAAGAAAAAAAGTATTAAATTAACAATTATTGACACAAAATATTATTTAGGAAAATATAAAAGGGATTCATTAGAATTGAAAACAGGGTAAATCAAAAACTAACTGAGACATAGAGTACATCAAAGTAAACACTACAAGGGGTGCTGACAACAATCTTGATCAAAACAGGAGCGAACACTTCCTTAACAAACATACCAGAATAAAACGGAGAGAATAGGCACGCTGTCCATAAACCAGATACAATTATAGGAGCCACAGGTAAATAATATAAAATCATAAAGCAGCAAATAAACCTGAATGTTACGAGAGAAGGAATAGGAATTCCTATGGTGTTATTAGTAACCCAAGGGTTACTCTTTAAGGTATAAACAGAGTGTTGTATGCTACGGCGCCACTCTGCGATTATGAATGATCCGCTGAGATAATAGGAATCACAAGTGCCCCTCAGGACAGGAATTTATACTAAGTTAGGGAAAATGTTAGGGTACCTATAGGAAACAAATAAACCGTAACAGAATCAGGAAAGACTGCAGGAAATCAGGGCGTTCCAAGGAAAGGATATACAGAGATCATGAGTGTGGCACAAAAGAAGAGGTCAGTGAACAATCACAATAACTACCGCATGGTATTCTCGAACTCAGAGTAAAGCGAAGAATTTAAATAATATCCGGTTAAACAGTTGTTTAAGAAAGTAAATCCAACTCATGATAAAGGAAGATATAATAGGAAAAATTAGTTTGCCAAATACCAGCCCCATTGTAGCAATACCCCAAGGAATATATAACCAAACCGAGATAAAGAGGTTTTATGAAAAGTGAAGACAGTTTTTGTAGATTTTTGCCATTTATTTCAGTAACTCCTAAAACTACCATTTACTGAAATGACTTGTCTTAAACGGGGGGCTTTATGTAACGTGTCGTTTCACCAAACATAAAACTAATAACATACTAACTAAAAGATAATTTACTGACTGTAACAAACTATGGCTGACGATGACCAAAATACCAAGAGGATAAAGATCCCAGGACAAAAGATGTAAATAAATAAGATGTAATTAATCACACTGTTGAGTACACTTACATATGTTTTTATTTGTGTTAATCTGATTCATTCTAATAAGACAATTTATATTATTATTAATAACTTCATTACTAGTTAAAATGTAAATAAATCTAATGGGAAGGTCTGCGCACCTCAGACCGTTATTTTATTTATCAAGAAAAAATAAATAAAATAAAGTGAATTATTTAAGTTTTACAAATATAATAGGATCAAACTATAATTATAAAAGTGGTATGCTATGACAGTGCTAGAAAGGGAGAATAACAGTGAAATACGGTAAAAAGGGAAAATTGTGTATAATGAAAGTGATTGAACAAAATTGTAATGAGCATTGAAGAAATATATAATCTATATGAAACAGGTATATAACACATATAGTGAAAGAAAACAAATTAACTATTTGAAAAGGAAAAATTTTACATTAAAAACTTATAATAAAATAGCGTAAGGAAGAAAAGATAAAGTTCAGCTGAATATTATTAATTAGAAATGGTACACCGAACCTGTGACCCATAAAATAGAGCCAAGGCCTTTAACTAAATAAATTAATGTTTTGAGTGGAAGAAGATTGGTTGTTGAAAAAAATGTGAATTGCAAGCCAGAGCGTTTAAAAAAAATTACTGCTGAGTTTGATGGAAATTGAAGATCAATAAAAGCTGAGATGACCAGGAAAACCAACCCAAGACCTAGAGGCATGATGTTTTGACAGAGAGAGACCAAAAAACCAGGTGTCCAGGAGTGAAGAATCAACCATTAAATCCGTTGGGAAAACTGCAAGATTGGTGAGATCACTCCAAAACAATAACTGAAATATTCGAGCTAACATTGCGACAGTAAAAATATGAATTACCACAAAAACAATAACTGAAATACAATAAAAAAAATAGAAATTGTGAATTATTTTAGTACACTATTATAAAAGTTGTTAATCTTAAGAGATTTTTGTTATAGTTTCTAGTTGTTTAAAAGAACCCACAAACATTCAACAGACATTTACAACACCATATTACCAAGTCTCATGTATTAATTATATTGTCTGTTCTATGTGTAAACTGTACCAGACTTTAATGATACTTGTATGTTAACCCTGAGATTCAGATAAATAATCATCTAATTAAAAATAAAAACACAGTTTTTTTTTATTTAGTTACAAATCAACGTCAGAGATACTAATTATTTTAATATTACATATTGGCACCCAACATGGGGCCTTCCACATTCGCAGAATAGATTTGGTACTATATTTACTGAATATTACATATTGTCGCCCAACTGGTAGGGCTGAAGTTAGGCAAAGCTACTAACCAAAACACAATTAGTAAAATAACGATTGACCTAATTTTAGCTGGCAACTGCTAGAAGACTAAAAAATGCGATGACGAGAAGCTTCTCAGAAGAGAGGACAAAAGCCAGAGACAGAAGAAGATAGGCGGGAACAAGAAGAAGAAACAGTCAAAGACAGCAAAATGGAAGAACAGGCGGGTGACAATGAAGAAGCCAGAGGAGGCCTTGATTTACAAAAATTATGGGAATTAATTAAAGACGATTCCAAGACATAGAAGGAAGAATTAAAGAAACAAATGAAGGAGGATATTGAAAAAATAATGAAAAGAATATCAAAACACTTAACAAGAAAATGGATAGAAACCAAGAAGTGTTTAAACAAATGAGAGAACAAATGGACAGCAATAATGAAACACTTAAATTACAGTCGGAAGAGTATCATGAAGAAATAAAGCAGAGAATAACGGATACCAATGAAGAAATAATAAAGACCAATGAAACGTTGATACAAGTCCGTGAGGAAATATTAAATAAAGTAAACAATGTCGAAGAGGAAAGTAAAAATAGAATTGAGGGAATCCAACAGGAAACAGTGGGAAAGTTGGAACAAATGAAAGAAAAATAGACGAACAATACTATGAGGTTGGGAACAATTTAGGACGAGTACAACGCCAAGTCATGGAAAATAAAGAAAAGATTGAGGAAATACAGTGAAAAGAATAACAAAAATTAAAGAAGTTATAGAAATACTTAATAGTAGACCGATGAATTACACACACATACCAATAGGAGAAAACCAAGAGGATATTAAGCACCTGGAAAAGAAGACAAAGAAAATGAGACAAATGCATCAAAGGAAACAAGGGAGGAGTTGGAGATGATAAACAATGAACTACTTAATGTAATTAATCTCCCAATAACCGACCATAGGGAAATAGGTAATGATAAAAATTATAGTAGGAGCTTAATAGAAATTTTAGAAATAATTCTCAATAAAACTGTGTGTAACAAATTAAAAAGGTCTATAGGTAAATTGAATACACCAGAAATAAAAATGCATAATAAAATGTCATGGATAGCATCAATGATTGATATACAATTGACATATTTGTTTAGTAAACTAGATGATAGAGTGATAGAAATAAGATTTAATACAAGTGAAAATTTTGTATTAGAAACATTGCCGTATAAGGTAATAGAGAGGTATTTGACTAGGACTGAAATAGTTCTGAAAACAATAGCAGTCCGAACAATAAGGGCAATTGAGATCGACCACGGATAAACTAAGTAAGATCGAAAGAAGGGACTGATTTTCTGGGTACCGATCATGCGAACCATTTGAAAAAGGAAACAAAGAAATAATATTGATTAAGACAAAGACAATATAAATTAAGATTTAAAGAAAACATAACCAAAACTGAAGAAAAGCTAATAAGGAACAAAAGGGGAATTTAAACGGAAAATAAGAAGAAAAAAGTATTAAATTAACAATTAATTGACACAAAATATTATTTAGGAAAATATAAAAGGGATTCATTAGAATTGAAAACAGGGTTAATCAAAAACTAACTGAGACATAGAGTACATCAAAGTAAACACTACAAGGGGTGCTGACAACAATCTTGATCAAAACAGGAGCGAACACTTCCTTAACAAACATACCAGAATAAAACGGAGAGAATAGGCACGCTGTCCATAAACCAGATACAATTATAGGAGCCACAGGTAAATAATATAAAATCATAAAGCAGCAAATAAACCTGAATGTTACGAGAGAAGGAATAGGAATTCCTATGGTGTTATTAGTAACCCAAGGGTTACTCTTTAAGGTATAAACAGAGTGTTGTATGCTACGGCGCCACTCTGCGATTATGAATGATCCGCTGAGATAATAGGAATCACAAGTGCCCCTCAGGACAGGAATTTATACTAAGTTAGGGAAAATGTTAGGGTACCTATAGGAAACAAATAAACCGTAACAGAATCAGGAAAGACTGCAGGAAATCAGGGCGTTCCAAGGAAAGGATATACAGAGATCATGAGTGTGGCACAAAAGAAGAGGTCAGTGAACAATCACAATAACTACCGCATGGTATTCTCGAACTCAGAGTAAAGCGAAGAATTTAAATAATATCCGGTTAAACAGTTGTTTAAGAAAGTAAATCCAACTCATGATAAAGGAAGATATAATAGGAAAAATTAGTTTGCCAAATACCAGCCCCATTGTAGCAATACCCCAAGGAATATATAACCAAACCGAGATAAAGAGGTTTTATGAAAAGTGAAGACAGTTTTTGTAGATTTTTGCCATTTATTTCAGTAACTCCTAAAACTACCATTTACTGAAATGACTTGTCTTAAACGGGGGGCTTTATGTAACGTGTCGTTTCACCAAACATAAAACTAATAACATACTAACTAAAAGATAATTTACTGACTGTAACAAACTATGGCTGACGATGACCAAAATACCAAGAGGATAAAGATCCCAGGACAAAAGATGTAAATAAATAAGATGTAATTAATCACACTGTTGAGTACACTTACATATGTTTTTATTTGTGTTAATCTGATTCATTCTAATAAGACAATTTATATTATTATTAATAACTTCATTACTAGTTAAAATGTAAATAAATCTAATGGGAAGGTCTGCGCACCTCAGACCGTTATTTTATTTATCAAGAAAAAATAAATAAAATAAAGTGAATTATTTAAGTTTTACAAATATAATAGGATCAAACTATAATTATAAAAGTGGTATGCTATGACAGTGCTAGAAAGGGAGAATAACAGTGAAATACGGTAAAAAGGGAAAATTGTGTATAATGAAAGTGATTGAACAAAATTGTAATGAGCATTGAAGAAATATATAATCTATATGAAACAGGTATATAACACATATAGTGAAAGAAAACAAATTAACTATTTGAAAAGGAAAAATTTTACATTAAAAACTTATAATAAAATAGCGTAAGGAAGAAAAGATAAAGTTCAGCTGAATATTATTAATTAGAAATGGTACACCGAACCTGTGACCCATAAAATAGAGCCAAGGCCTTTAACTAAATAAATTAATGTTTTGAGTGGAAGAAGATTGGTTGTTGAAAAAAATGTGAATTGCAAGCCAGAGCGTTTAAAAAAAATTACTGCTGAGTTTGATGGAAATTGAAGATCAATAAAAGCTGAGATGACCAGGAAAACCAACCCAAGACCTAGAGGCATGATGTTTTGACAGAGAGAGACCAAAAAACCAGGTGTCCAGGAGTGAAGAATCAACCATTAAATCCGTTGGGAAAACTGCAAGATTGGTGAGATCACTCCAAAACAATAACTGAAATATTCGAGCTAACATTGCGACAGTAAAAATATGAATTACCACAAAAACAATAACTGAAATACAATAAAAAAAATAGAAATTGTGAATTATTTTAGTACACTATTATAAAAGTTGTTAATCTTAAGAGATTTTTGTTATAGTTTCTAGTTGTTTAAAAGAACCCACAAACATTCAACAGACATTTACAACACCATATTACCAAGTCTCATGTATTAATTATATTGTCTGTTCTATGTGTAAACTGTACCAGACTTTAATGATACTTGTATGTTAACCCTGAGATTCAGATAAATAATCATCTAATTAAAAATAAAAACACAGTTTTTTTTTATTTAGTTACAAATCAACGTCAGAGATACTAATTATTTTAATATTACATATTGGCACCCAACATGGGGCCTTCCACATTCGCAGAATAGATTTGGTACTATATTTACTGAATATTACATATTGTCGCCCAACTGGTAGGGCTGAAGTTAGGCAAAGCTACTAACCAAAACACAATTAGTAAAATAACGATTGACCTAATTTTAGCTGGCAACTGCTAGAAGACTAAAAAATGCGATGACGAGAAGCTTCTCAGAAGAGAGGACAAAAGCCAGAGACAGAAGAAGATAGGCGGGAACAAGAAGAAGAAACAGTCAAAGACAGCAAAATGGAAGAACAGGCGGGTGACAATGAAGAAGCCAGAGGAGGCCTTGATTTACAAAAATTATGGGAATTAATTAAAGACGATTCCAAGACATAGAAGGAAGAATTAAAGAAACAAATGAAGGAGGATATTGAAAAAATAATGAAAAGAATATCAAAACACTTAACAAGAAAATGGATAGAAACCAAGAAGTGTTTAAACAAATGAGAGAACAAATGGACAGCAATAATGAAACACTTAAATTACAGTCGGAAGAGTATCATGAAGAAATAAAGCAGAGAATAACGGATACCAATGAAGAAATAATAAAGACCAATGAAACGTTGATACAAGTCCGTGAGGAAATATTAAATAAAGTAAACAATGTCGAAGAGGAAAGTAAAAATAGAATTGAGGGAATCCAACAGGAAACAGTGGGAAAGTTGGAACAAATGAAAGAAAAATAGACGAACAATACTATGAGGTTGGGAACAATTTAGGACGAGTACAACGCCAAGTCATGGAAAATAAAGAAAAGATTGAGGAAATACAGTGAAAAGAATAACAAAAATTAAAGAAGTTATAGAAATACTTAATAGTAGACCGATGAATTACACACACATACCAATAGGAGAAAACCAAGAGGATATTAAGCACCTGGAAAAGAAGACAAAGAAAATGAGACAAATGCATCAAAGGAAACAAGGGAGGAGTTGGAGATGATAAACAATGAACTACTTAATGTAATTAATCTCCCAATAACCGACCATAGGGAAATAGGTAATGATAAAAATTATAGTAGGAGCTTAATAGAAATTTTAGAAATAATTCTCAATAAAACTGTGTGTAACAAATTAAAAAGGTCTATAGGTAAATTGAATACACCAGAAATAAAAATGCATAATAAAATGTCATGGATAGCATCAATGATTGATATACAATTGACATATTTGTTTAGTAAACTAGATGATAGAGTGATAGAAATAAGATTTAATACAAGTGAAAATTTTGTATTAGAAACATTGCCGTATAAGGTAATAGAGAGGTATTTGACTAGGACTGAAATAGTTCTGAAAACAATAGCAGTCCGAACAATAAGGGCAATTGAGATCGACCACGGATAAACTAAGTAAGATCGAAAGAAGGGACTGATTTTCTGGGTACCGATCATGCGAACCATTTGAAAAAGGAAACAAAGAAATAATATTGATTAAGACAAAGACAATATAAATTAAGATTTAAAGAAAACATAACCAAAACTGAAGAAAAGCTAATAAGGAACAAAAGGGGAATTTAAACGGAAAATAAGAAGAAAAAAGTATTAAATTAACAATTAATTGACACAAAATATTATTTAGGAAAATATAAAAGGGATTCATTAGAATTGAAAACAGGGTAAATCAAAAACTAACTGAGACATAGAGTACATCAAAGTAAACACTACAAGGGGTGCTGACAACAATCTTGATCAAAACAGGAGCGAACACTTCCTTAACAAACATACCAGAATAAAACGGAGAGAATAGGCACGCTGTCCATAAACCAGATACAATTATAGGAGCCACAGGTAAATAATATAAAATCATAAAGCAGCAAATAAACCTGAATGTTACGAGAGAAGGAATAGGAATTCCTATGGTGTTATTAGTAACCCAAGGGTTACTCTTTAAGGTATAAACAGAGTGTTGTATGCTACGGCGCCACTCTGCGATTATGAATGATCCGCTGAGATAATAGGAATCACAAGTGCCCCTCAGGACAGGAATTTATACTAAGTTAGGGAAAATGTTAGGGTACCTATAGGAAACAAATAAACCGTAACAGAATCAGGAAAGACTGCAGGAAATCAGGGCGTTCCAAGGAAAGGATATACAGAGATCATGAGTGTGGCACAAAAGAAGAGGTCAGTGAACAATCACAATAACTACCGCATGGTATTCTCGAACTCAGAGTAAAGCGAAGAATTTAAATAATATCCGGTTAAACAGTTGTTTAAGAAAGTAAATCCAACTCATGATAAAGGAAGATATAATAGGAAAAATTAGTTTGCCAAATACCAGCCCCATTGTAGCAATACCCCAAGGAATATATAACCAAACCGAGATAAAGAGGTTTTATGAAAAGTGAAGACAGTTTTTGTAGATTTTTGCCATTTATTTCAGTAACTCCTAAAACTACCATTTACTGAAATGACTTGTCTTAAACGGGGGGCTTTATGTAACGTGTCGTTTCACCAAACATAAAACTAATAACATACTAACTAAAAGATAATTTACTGACTGTAACAAACTATGGCTGACGATGACCAAAATACCAAGAGGATAAAGATCCCAGGACAAAAGATGTAAATAAATAAGATGTAATTAATCACACTGTTGAGTACACTTACATATGTTTTTATTTGTGTTAATCTGATTCATTCTAATAAGACAATTTATATTATTATTAATAACTTCATTACTAGTTAAAATGTAAATAAATCTAATGGGAAGGTCTGCGCACCTCAGACCGTTATTTTATTTATCAAGAAAAATAAATAAAATAAAGTGAATTATTTAAGTTTTACAAATATAATAGGATCAAACTATAATTATAAAAGTGGTATGCTATGACAGTGCTAGAAAGGGAGAATAACAGTGAAATACGGTAAAAAGGGAAAATTGTGTATAATGAAAGTGATTGAACAAAATTGTAATGAGCATTGAAGAAATATATAATCTATATGAAACAGGTATATAACACATATAGTGAAAGAAAACAAATTAACTATTTGAAAAGGAAAAATTTTACATTAAAAACTTATAATAAAATAGCGTAAGGAAGAAAAGATAAAGTTCAGCTGAATATTATTAATTAGAAATGGTACACCGAACCTGTGACCCATAAAATAGAGCCAAGGCCTTTAACTAAATAAATTAATGTTTTCAGTGGAAGAAGATTGGTTGTTGAAAAAAATGTGAATTGCAAGCCAGAGCGTTTAAAAAAAATTACTGCTGAGTTTGATGGAAATTGAAGATCAATAAAAGCTGAGATGACCAGGAAAACCAACCCAAGACCTAGAGGCATGATGTTTTGACAGAGAGAGACCAAAAAACCAGGTGTCCAGGAGTGAAGAATCAACCATTAAATCCGTTGGGAAAACTGCAAGATTGGTGAGATCACTCCAAAACAATAACTGAAATATTCGAGCTAACATTGCGACAGTAAAAATATGAATTACCACAAAAACAATAACTGAAATACAATAAAAAAAATAGAAATTGTGAATTATTTTAGTACACTATTATAAAAGTTGTTAATCTTAAGAGATTTTTGTTATAGTTTCTAGTTGTTTAAAAGAACCCACAAACATTCAACAGACATTTACAACACCATATTACCAAGTCTCATGTATTAATTATATTGTCTGTTCTATGTGTAAACTGTACCAGACTTTAATGATACTTGTATGTTAACCCTGAGATTCAGATAAATAATCATCTAATTAAAAATAAAAACACAGTTTTTTTTTTATTTAGTTACAAATCAACGTCAGAGATACTAATTATTTTAATATTACATATTGGCACCCAACATGGGGCCTTCCACATTCGCAGAATAGATTTGGTACTATATTTACTGAATATTACATATTGTCGCCCAACTGGTAGGGCTGAAGTTAGGCAAAGCTACTAACCAAAACACAATTAGTAAAATAACGATTGACCTAATTTTAGCTGGCAACTGCTAGAAGACTAAAAAATGCGATGACGAGAAGCTTCTCAGAAGAGAGGACAAAAGCCAGAGACAGAAGAAGATAGGCGGGAACAAGAAGAAGAAACAGTCAAAGACAGCAAAATGGAAGAACAGGCGGGTGACAATGAAGAAGCCAGAGGAGGCCTTGATTTACAAAAATTATGGGAATTAATTAAAGACGATTCCAAGACATAGAAGGAAGAATTAAAGAAACAAATGAAGGAGGATATTGAAAAAATAATGAAAAGAATATCAAAACACTTAACAAGAAAATGGATAGAAACCATAAGTGTTTAAACAAATGAGAGAACAAATGGACAGCAATAATGAAACACTTAAATTACAGTCGGAAGAGTATCATGAAGAAATAAAGCAGAGAATAACGGATACCAATGAAGAAATAATAAAGACCAATGAAACGTTGATACAAGTCCGTGAGGAAATATTAAATAAAGTAAACAATGTCGAAGAGGAAAGTAAAAATAGAATTGAGGGAATCCAACAGGAAACAGTGGGAAAGTTGGAACAAATGAAAGAAAAATAGACGAACAATACTATGAGGTTGGGAACAATTTAGGACGAGTACAACGCCAAGTCATGGAAAATAAAGAAAAGATTGAGGAAATACGGTGAAAAGAATAACAAAAATTAAAGAAGTTATAGAAATACTTAATAGTAGACCGATGAATTACACACACATACCAATAGGAGAAAACCAAGAGGATATTAAGCACCTGGAAAAGAAGACAAAGAAAATGAGACAAATGCATCAAAGGAAACAAGGGAGGAGTTGGAGATGATAAACAATGAACTACTTAATGTAATTAATCTCCCAATAACCGACCATAGGGAAATAGGTAATGATAAAAATTATAGTAGGAGCTTAATAGAAATTTTAGAAATAATTCTCAATAAAACTGTGTGTAACAAATTAAAAAGGTCTATAGGTAAATTGAATACACCAGAAATAAAAATGCATAATAAAATGTCATGGATAGCATCAATGATTGATATACAATTGACATATTTGTTTAGTAAACTAGATGATAGAGTGATAGAAATAAGATTTAATACAAGTGAAAATTTTGTATTAGAAACATTGCCGTATAAGGTAATAGAGAGGTATTTGACTAGGACTGAAATAGTTCTGAAAACAATAGCAGTCCGAACAATAAGGGCAATTGAGATCGACCACGGATAAACTAAGTAAGATCGAAAGAAGGGACTGATTTTCTGGGTACCGATCATGCGAACCATTTGAAAAAGGAAACAAAGAAATAATATTGATTAAGACAAAGACAATATAAATTAAGATTTAAAGAAAACATAACCAAAACTGAAGAAAAGCTAATAAGGAACAAAAGGGGAATTTAAACGGAAAATAAGAAGAAAAAAGTATTAAATTAACAATTAATTGACACAAAATATTATTTAGGAAAATATAAAAGGGATTCATTAGAATTGAAAACAGGGTAAATCAAAAACTAACTGAGACATAGAGTACATCAAAGTAAACACTACAAGGGGTGCTGACAACAATCTTGATCAAAACAGGAGCGAACACTTCCTTAACAAACATACCAGAATAAAACGGAGAGAATAGGCACGCTGTCCATAAACCAGATACAATTATAGGAGCCACAGGTAAATAATATAAAATCATAAAGCAGCAAATAAACCTGAATGTTACGAGAGAAGGAATAGGAATTCCTATGGTGTTATTAGTAACCCAAGGGTTACTCTTTAAGGTATAAACAGAGTGTTGTATGCTACGGCGCCACTCTGCGATTATGAATGATCCGCTGAGATAATAGGAATCACAAGTGCCCCTCAGGACAGGAATTTATACTAAGTTAGGGAAAATGTTAGGGTACCTATAGGAAACAAATAAACCGTAACAGAATCAGGAAAGACTGCAGGAAATCAGGGCGTTCCAAGGAAAGGATATACAGAGATCATGAGTGTGGCACAAAAGAAGAGGTCAGTGAACAATCACAATAACTACCGCATGGTATTCTCGAACTCAGAGTAAAGCGAAGAATTTAAATAATATCCGGTTAAACAGTTGTTTAAGAAAGTAAATCCAACTCATGATAAAGGAAGATATAATAGGAAAAATTAGTTTGCCAAATACCAGCCCCATTGTAGCAATACCCCAAGGAATATATAACCAAACCGAGATAAAGAGGTTTTATGAAAAGTGAAGACAGTTTTTGTAGATTTTTGCCATTTATTTCAGTAACTCCTAAAACTACCATTTACTGAAATGACTTGTCTTAAACGGGGGGCTTTATGTAACGTGTCGTTTCACCAAACATAAAACTAATAACATACTAACTAAAAGATAATTTACTGACTGTAACAAACTATGGCTGACGATGACCAAAATACCAAGAGGATAAAGATCCCAGGACAAAAGATGTAAATAAATAAGATGTAATTAATCACACTGTTGAGTACACTTACATATGTTTTTATTTGTGTTAATCTGATTCATTCTAATAAGACAATTTATATTATTATTAATAACTTCATTACTAGTTAAAATGTAAATAAATCTAATGGGAAGGTCTGCGCACCTCAGACCGTTATTTTATTTATCAAGAAAAAATAAATAAAATAAAGTGAATTATTTAAGTTTTACAAATATAATAGGATCAAACTATAATTATAAAAGTGGTATGCTATGACAGTGCTAGAAAGGGAGAATAACAGTGAAATACGGTAAAAAGGGAAAATTGTGTATAATGAAAGTGATTGAACAAAATTGTAATGAGCATTGAAGAAATATATAATCTATATGAAACAGGTATATAACACATATAGTGAAAGAAAACAAATTAACTATTTGAAAAGGAAAAATTTTACATTAAAAACTTATAATAAAATAGCGTAAGGAAGAAAAGATAAAGTTCAGCTGAATATTATTAATTAGAAATGGTACACCGAACCTGTGACCCATAAAATAGAGCCAAGGGCTTTAACTAAATAAATTAATGTTTTGAGTGGAAGAAGATTGGTTGTTGAAAAAAATGTGAATTGCAAGCCAGAGCGTTTAAAAAAAATTACTGCTGAGTTTGATGGAAATTGAAGATCAATAAAAGCTGAGATGACCAGGAAAACCAACCCAAGACCTAGAGGCATGATGTTTTGACAGAGAGAGACCAAAAAACCAGGTGTCCAGGAGTGAAGAATCAACCATTAAATCCGTTGGGAAAACTGCAAGATTGGTGAGATCACTCCAAAACAATAACTGAAATATTCGAGCTAACATTGCGACAGTAAAAATATGAATTACCACAAAAACAATAACTGAAATACAATAAAAAAAATAGAAATTGTGAATTATTTTAGTACACTATTATAAAAGTTGTTAATCTTAAGAGATTTTTGTTATAGTTTCTAGTTGTTTAAAAGAACCCACAAACATTCAACAGACATTTACAACACCATATTACCAAGTCTCATGTATTAATTATATTGTCTGTTCTATGTGTAAACTGTACCAGACTTTAATGATACTTGTATGTTAACCCTGAGATTCAGATAAATAATCATCTAATTAAAAATAAAAACACAGTTTTTTTTTTATTTAGTTACAAATCAACGTCAGAGATACTAATTATTTTAATATTACATATTGGCACCCAACATGGAGCCTTCCACATTCGCAGAATAGATTTGGTACTATATTTACTGAATATTACATATTGTCGCCCAACTGGTAGGGCTGAAGTTAGGCAAAGCTACTAACCAAAACACAGAGAATAAAACGGAGAGAATAGGCACGCTGCCCATAAACCAGATACAATTATAGGAGCCACAGGTAAATAATATAAAATCATAAAGCAGCAAATAAACCTGAATGTTACGAGAGAAGGAATAGGAATTCCTATGGTGTTATTAGTAACCCAAGGGTTACTCTTTAAGGTATAAACAGAGTGTTGTATGCTACGGCGCCACTCTGCGATTATGAATGATCCGCTGAGATAATAGGAATCACAAGTGCCCCTCAGGACAGGAATTTATACTAAGTTAGGGAAAATGTTAGGGTACCTATAGGAAACAAATAAACCGTAACAGAATCAGGAAAGACTGCAGGAAATCAGGGCGTTCCAAGGAAAGGATATACAGAGATCATGAGTGTGGCACAAAAGAAGAGGTCAGTGAACAATCACAATAACTACCGCATGGTATTCTCGAACTCAGAGTAAAGCGAAGAATTTAAATAATATCCGGTTAAACAGTTGTTTAAGAAAGTAAATCCAACTCATGATAAAGGAAGATATAATAGGAAAAATTAGTTTGCCAAATACCAGCCCCATTGTAGCAATACCCCAAGGAATATATAACCAAACCGAGATAAAGGGGTTTTATGAAAAGTGAAGACAGTTTTTGTAGATTTTTGCCATTTATTTCAGTAACTCCTAAAACTACCATTTACTGAAATGACTTGTCTTAAACGGGGGGCTTTATGTAACGTGTCGTTTCACCAAACATAAAACTAATAACATACTAACTAAAAGATAATTTACTGACTGTAACAAACTATGGCTGACGATGACCAAAATACCAAGAGGATAAAGATCCCAGGACAAAAGATGTAAATAAATAAGATGTAATTAATCACACTGTTGAGTACACTTACATATGTTTTTATTTGTGTTAATCTGATTCATTCTAATAAGACAATTTATATTATTATTAATAACTTCATTACTAGTTAAAATGTAAATAAATCTAATGGGAAGGTCTGCGCACCTCAGACCGTTATTTTATTTATCAAGAAAAAATAAATAAAATAAAGTGAATTATTTAAGTTTTACAAATATAATAGGATCAAACTATAATTATAAAAGTGGTATGCTATGACAGTGCTAGAAAGGGAGAATAACAGTGAAATACGGTAAAAAGGGAAAATTGTGTATAATGAAAGTGATTGAACAAAATTGTAATGAGCATTGAAGAAATATATAATCTATATGAAACAGGTATATAACACATATAGTGAAAGAAAACAAATTAACTATTTGAAAAGGAAAAATTTTACATTAAAAACTTATAATAAAATAGCGTAAGGAAGAAAAGATAAAGTTCAGCTGAATATTATTAATTAGAAATGGTACACCGAACCTGTGACCCATAAAATAGAGCCAAGGCCTTTAACTAAATAAATTAATGTTTTGAGTGGAAGAAGATTGGTTGTTGAAAAAAATGTGAATTGCAAGCCAGAGCGTTTAAAAAAAATTACTGCTGAGTTTGATGGAAATTTAAGATCAATAAAAGCTGAGATGACCAGGAAAACCAACCCAAGACCTAGAGGCATGATGTTTTGACAGAGAGAGACCAAAAAACCAGGTGTCCAGGAGTGAAGAATCAACCATTAAATCCGTTGGGAAAACTGCAAGATTGGTGAGATCACTCCAAAACAATAACTGAAATATTCGAGCTAACATTGCGACAGTAAAAATATGAATTACCACAAAAACAATAACTGAAATACAATAAAAAAAATAGAAATTGTGAATTATTTTAGTACACTATTATAAAAGTTGTTAATCTTAAGAGATTTTTGTTATAGTTTCTAGTTGTTTAAAAGAACCCACAAACATTCAACAGACATTTACAACACCATATTACCAAGTCTCATGTATTAATTATATTGTCTGTTCTATGTGTAAACTGTACCAGACTTTAATGATACTTGTATGTTAACCCTGAGATTCAGATAAATAATCATCTAATTAAAAATAAAAACACAGTTTTTTTTTATTTAGTTACAAATCAACGTCAGAGATACTAATTATTTTAATATTACATATTGGCACCCAACATGGGGCCTTCCACATTCGCAGAATAGATTTGGTACTATATTTACTGAATATTACATATTGTCGCCCAACTGGTAGGGCTGAAGTTAGGCAAAGCTACTAACCAAAACACAATTAGTAAAATAAAGATTGACCTAATTTTAGCTGGCAACTGCTAGATGACTAAAAAATGCGATGACGAGAAGCTTCTCAGAAGAGAGGACAAAAGCCAGAGACAGAAGAAGATAGGCGGGAACAAGAAGAAGAAACAGTCAAAGACAGCAAAATGGAAGAACAGGCGGGTGACAATGAAGAAGCCAGAGGAGGCCTTGATTTACAAAAATTATGGGAATTAATTAAAGACGATTCCAAGACATAGAAGGAAGAATTAAAGAAACAAATGAAGGAGGATATTGAAAAAATAATGAAAAGAATATCAAAACACTTAACAAGAAAATGGATAGAAACCAAGAAGTGTTTAAACAAATGAGAGAACAAATGGACAGCAATAATGAAACACATAAATTACAGTCGGAAGAGTATCATGAAGAAATAAAGCAGAGAATAACGGATACCAATGAAGAAATAATAAAGACCAATGAAACGTTGATACAAGTCCGTGAGGAAATATTAAATAAAGTAAACAATGTCGAAGAGGAAATTAAAAATAGAATTGAGGGAATCCAACAGGAAACAGTGGGAAAGTTGGAACAAATGAAAGAAAAATAGACGAACAATACTATGAGGTTGGGAACAATTTAGGACGAGTACAACGCCAAGTCATGGAAAATAAAGAAAAGATTGAGGAAATACAGTGAAAAGAATAACAAAAGTTAAAGAAGTTATAGAAATACTTAATAGTAGACCGATGAATTACACACACATACCAATAGGAGAAAACCAAGAGGATATTAAGCACCTGGAAAAGAAGACAAAGAAAATGAGACAAATGCATCAAAGGAAACAAGGGAGGAGTTGGAGATGATAAACAATGAACTACTTAATGTAATTAATCTCCCAATAACCGACCATAGGGAAATAGGTAATGATAAAAATTATAGTAGGAGCTTAATAGAAATTTTAGAAATAATTCTCAATAAAACTGTGTGTAACAAATTAAAAAGGTCTATAGGTAAATTGAATACACCAGAAATAAAAATGCATAATAAAATGTCATGGATAGCATCAATGATTGATATACAATTGACATATTTGTTTAGTAAACTAGATGATAGAGTGATAGAAATAAGATTTAATACAAGTGAAAATTTTGTATTAGAAACATTGCCGTATAAGGTAATAGAGAGGTATTTGACTAGGACTGAAATAGTTCTGAAAACAATAGCAGTCCGAACAATAAGGGCAATTGAGATCGACCACGGATAAACTAAGTAAGATCGAAAGAAGGGACTGATTTTCTGGGTACCGATCATGCGAACCATTTGAAAAAGGAAACAAAGAAATAATATTGATTAAGAAAAAGACAATATAAATTAAGATTTAAAGAAAACATAACCAAAACTGAAGAAAAGCTAATAAGGAACAAAAGGGGAATTTAAACGGAAAAATAAGAAGAAAAAAGTATTAAATTAACAATTAATTGACACAAAATATTATTTAGGAAAATATAAAAGGGATTCATTAGAATTGAAAACAGGGTAAAGCAAAAACTAACTGAGACATAGAGTACATCAAAGTAAACACTACAAGGGGTGCTGACAACAATCTTGATCAAAACAGGAGCCAACACTTCCTTAACAAACATACCAGAATAAAACGGAGAGAATAGGCACGCTGTCCATAAACCAGATACAATTATAGGAGCCACAGGTAAATAATATAAAATCATAAAGCAGCAAATAAACCTGAATGTTACGAGAGAAGGAATAGGAATTCCTATGGTGTTATTAGTAACCCAAGGGTTACTCTTTAAGGTATAAACAGAGTGTTGTATGTTACGGCGCCACTCTGCGATTATGAATGATCCGCTGAGATAATAGGAATCACAAGTGCCCCTCAGGACAGGAATTTATACTAAGTTAGGGAAAATGTTAGGGTACCTATAGGAAACAAATAAACCGTAACAGAATCAGGAAAGACTGCAGGAAATCAGGGCGTTCCAAGGAAAGGATATACAGAGATCATGAGTGTGGCACAAAAGAAGAGGTCAGTGAACAATCACAATAACTACCGCATGGTATTCTCGAACTCAGAGTAAAGCGAAGAATTTAAATAATATCCGGTTAAACAGTTGTTTAAGAAAGTAAATCCAACTCATGATAAAGGAAGATATAATAGGAAAAATTAGTTTGCCAAATACCAGCCCCATTGTAGCAATACCCCAAGGAATATATAACCAAACCGAGATAAAGAGGTTTTATGAAAAGTGAAGACAGTTTTTGTAGATTTTTGCCATTTATTTCAGTAACTCCTAAAACTACCATTTACTGAAATGACTTGTCTTAAACGGGGGGCTTTATGTAACGTGTCGTTTCACCAAACATAAAACTAATAACATACTAACTAAAAGATAATTTACTGACTGTAACAAACTATGGCTGACGATGACCAAAATACCAAGAGGATAAAGATCCCAGGACAAAAGATGTAAATAAATAAGATGTAATTAATCACACTGTTGAGTACACTTACATATGTTTTTATTTGTGTTAATCTGATTCATTCTAATAAGACAATTTATATTATTATTAATAACTTCATTACTAGTTAAAATGTAAATAAATCTAATGGGAAGGTCTGCGCACCTCAGACCGTTATTTTATTTATCAAGAAAAAATAAATAAAATAAAGTGAATTATTTAAGTTTTACAAATATAATAGGATCAAACTATAATTATAAAAGTGGTATGCTATGACAGTGCTAGAAAGGGAGAATAACAGTGAAATACGGTAAAAAGGGAAAATTGTGTATAATGAAAGTGATTGAACAAAATTGTAATGAGCATTGAAGAAATATATAATCTATATGAAACAGGTATATAACACATATAGTGAAAGAAAACAAATTAACTATTTGAAAAGGAAAAATTTTACATTAAAAACTTATAATAAAATAGCGTAAGGAAGAAAAGATAAAGTTCAGCTGAATATTATTAATTAGAAATGGTACACCGAACCTGTGACCCATAAAATAGAGCCAAGGCCTTTAACTAAATAAATTAATGTTTTGAGTGGAAGAAGATTGGTTGTTGAAAAAAATGTGAATTGCAAGCCAGAGCGTTTAAAAAAAATTACTGCTGAGTTTGATGGAAATTGAAGATCAATAAAAGCTGAGATGACCAGGAAAACCAACCCAAGACCTAGAGGCATGATGTTTTGACAGAGAGAGACCAAAAAACCAGGTGTCCAGGAGTGAAGAATCAACCATTAAATCCGTTGGGAAAACTGCAAGATTGGTGAGATCACTCAAAAACAATAACTGAAATATTCGAGCTAACATTGCGACAGTAAAAATATGAATTACCACAAAAACAATAACTGAAATACAATAAAAAAAATAGAAATTGTGAATTATTTTAGTACACTATTATAAAAGTTGTTAATCTTAAGAGATTTTTGTTATAGTTTCTAGTTGTTTAAAAGAACCCACAAACATTCAACAGACATTTACAACACCATATTACCAAGTCTCATGTATTAATTATATTGTCTGTTCTATGTGTAAACTGTACCAGACTTTAATGATACTTGTATGTTAACCCTGAGATTCAGATAAATAATCATCTAATTAAAAATAAAAACACAGTTTTTTTTTTATTTAGTTACAAATCAACGTCAGAGATACTAATTATTTTAATATTACATATTGGCACCCAACATGGGGCCTTCCACATTCGCAGAATAGATTTGGTACTATATTTACTGAATATTACATATTGTCGCCCAACTGGTAGGGCTGAAGTTAGGCAAAGCTACTAACCAAAACACAATTAGTAAAATAACGATTGACCTAATTTTAGCTGGCAACTGCTAGAAGACTAAAAAATGCGATGACGAGAAGCTTCTCAGAAGAGAGGACAAAAGCCAGAGACAGAAGAAGATAGGCGGGAACAAGAAGAAGAAACAGTCAAAGACAGCAAAATGGAAGAACAGGCGGGTGACAATGAAGAAGCCAGAGGAGGCCTTGATTTACAAAAATTATGGGAATTAATTAAAGACGATTCCAAGACATAGAAGGAAGAATTAAAGAAACAAATGAAGGAGGCTATTGAAAAAATAATGAAAAGAATATCAAAACACTTAACAAGAAAATGGATAGAAACCAAGAAGTGTTTAAACAAATGAGAGAACAAATGGACAGCAATAATGAAACACTTAAATTACAGTCGGAAGAGTATCATGAAGAAATAAAGCAGAGAATAACGGATACCAATGAAGAAATAATAAAGACCAATGAAACGTTGATACAAGTCCGTGAGGAAATATTAAATAAAGTAAACAATGTCGAAGAGGAAAGTAAAAATAGAATTGAGGGAATCCAACAGGAAACAGTGGGAAAGTTGGAACAAATGAAAGAAAAATAGACGAACAATACTATGAGGTTGGGAACAATTTAGGACGAGTACAACGCCAAGTCATGGAAAATAAAGAAAAGATTGAGGAAATACAGTGAAAAGAATAACAAAAATTAAAGAAGTTATAGAAATACTTAATAGTAGACCGATGAATTACACACACATACCAATAGGAGAAAACCAAGAGGATATTAAGCACCTGGAAAAGAAGACAAAGAAAATGAGACAAATGCATCAAAGGAAACAAGGGAGGAGTTGGAGATGATAAACAATGAACTACTTAATGTAATTAATCTCCCAATAACCGACCATAGGGAAATAGGTAATGATAAAAATTATAGTAGGAGCTTAATAGAAATTTTAGAAATAATTCTCAATAAAACTGTGTGTAACAAATTAAAAAGGTCTATAGGTAAATTGAATACACCAGAAATAAAAATGCATAATAAAATGTCATGGATAGCATCAATGATTGATATACAATTGACATATTTGTTTAGTAAACTAGATGATAGAGTGATAGAAATAAGATTTAATACAAGTGAAAATTTTGTATTAGAAACATTGCCGTATAAGGTAATAGAGAGGTATTTGACTAGGACTGAAATAGTTCTGAAAACAATAGCAGTCCGAACAATAAGGGCAATTGAGATCGACCACGGATAAACTAAGTAAGATCGAAAGAAGGGACTGATTTTCTGGGTACCGATCATGCGAACCATTTGAAAAAGGAAACAAAGAAATAATATTGATTAAGACAAAGACAATATAAATTAAGATTTAAAGAAAACATAACCAAAACTGAAGAAAAGCTAATAAGGAACAAAAGGGGAATTTAAACGGAAAAATAAGAAGAAAAAAGTATTAAATTAACAATTAATTGACACAAAATATTATTTAGGAAAATATAAAAGGGATTCATTAGAATTGAAAACAGGGTAAAGCAAAAACTAACTGAGACATAGAGTACATCAAAGTAAACACTACAAGGGGTGCTGACAACAATCTTGATCAAAACAGGAGCCAACACTTCCTTAACAAACATACCAGAATAAAACGGAGAGAATAGGCACGCTGTCCATAAACCAGATACAATTATAGGAGCCACAGGTAAATAATATAAAATCATAAAGCAGCAAATAAACCTGAATGTTACGAGAGAAGGAATAGGAATTCCTATGGTGTTATTAGTAACCCAAGGGTTACTCTTTAAGGTATAAACAGAGTGTTGTATGCTACGGCGCCACTCTGCGATTATGAATGATCCGCTGAGATAATAGGAATCACAAGTGCCCCTCAGGACAGGAATTTATACTAAGTTAGGGAAAATGTTAGGGTACCTATAGGAAACAAATAAACCGTAACAGAATCAGGAAAGACTGCAGGAAATCAGGGCGTTCCAAGGAAAGGATATACAGAGATCATGAGTGTGGCACAAAAGAAGAGGTCAGTGAACAATCACAATAACTACCGCATGGTATTCTCGAACTCAGAGTAAAGCGAAGAATTTAAATAATATCCGGTTAAACAGTTGTTTAAGAAAGTAAATCCAACTCATGATAAAGGAAGATATAATAGGAAAAATTAGTTTGCCAAATACCAGCCCCATTGTAGCAATACCCCAAGGAATATATAACCAAACCGAGATAAAGGGGTTTTATGAAAAGTGAAGACAGTTTTTGTAGATTTTTGCCATTTATTTCAGTAACTCCTAAAACTACCATTTACTGAAATGACTTGTCTTAAACGGGGGGCTTTATGTAACGTGTCGTTTCACCAAACATAAAACTAATAACATACTAACTAAAAGATAATTTACTGACTGTAACAAACTATGGCTGACGATGACCAAAATACCAAGAGGATAAAGATCCCAGGACAAAAGATGTAAATAAATAAGATGTAATTAATCACACTGTTGAGTACACTTACATATGTTTTTATTTGTGTTAATCTGATTCATTCTAATAAGACAATTTATATTATTATTAATAACTTCATTACTAGTTAAAATGTAAATAAATCTAATGGGAAGGTCTGCGCACCTCAGACCGTTATTTTATTTATCAAGAAAAAATAAATAAAATAAAGTGAATTATTTAAGTTTTACAAATATAATAGGATCAAACTATAATTATAAAAGTGGTATGCTATGACAGTGCTAGAAAGGGAGAATAACAGTGAAATACGGTAAAAAGGGAAAATTGTGTATAATGAAAGTGATTGAACAAAATTGTAATGAGCATTGAAGAAATATATAATCTATATGAAACAGGTATATAACACATATAGTGAAAGAAAACAAATTAACTATTTGAAAAGGAAAAATTTTACATTAAAAACTTATAATAAAATAGCGTAAGGAAGAAAAGATAAAGTTCAGCTGAATATTATTAATTAGAAATGGTACACCGAACCTGTGACCCATAAAATAGAGCCAAGGCCTTTAACTAAATAAATTAATGTTTTGAGTGGAAGAAGATTGGTTGTTGAAAAAAATGTGAATTGCAAGCCAGAGCGTTTAAAAAAAATTACTGCTGAGTTTGATGGAAATTGAAGATCAATAAAAGCTGAGATGACCAGGAAAACCAACCCAAGACCTAGAGGCATGATGTTTTGACAGAGAGAGACCAAAAAACCAGGTGTCCAGGAGTGAAGAATCAACCATTAAATCCGTTGGGAAAACTGCAAGATTGGTGAGATCACTCCAAAACAATAACTGAAATATTCGAGCTAACATTGCGACAGTAAAAATATGAATTACCACAAAAACAATAACTGAAATACAATAAAAAAAATAGAAATTGTGAATTATTTTAGTACACTATTATAAAAGTTGTTAATCTTAAGAGATTTTTGTTATAGTTTCTAGTTGTTTAAAAGAACCCACAAACATTCAACAGACATTTACAACACCATATTACCAAGTCTCATGTATTAATTATATTGTCTGTTCTATGTGTAAACTGTACCAGACTTTAATGATACTTGTATGTTAACCCTGAGATTCAGATAAATAATCATCTAATTAAAAATAAAAACACAGTTTTTTTTTATTTAGTTACAAATCAACGTCAGAGATACTAATTATTTTAATATTACATATTGGCACCCAACATGGGGCCTTCCACTTTCGCAGAATAGATTTGGTACTATATTTACTGAATATTACATATTGTCGCCCAACTGGTAGGGCTGAAGTTAGGCAAAGCTACTAACCAAAACACAATTAGTAAAATAAAGATTGACCTAATTTTAGCTGGCAACTGCTAGATGACTAAAAAATGCGATGACGAGAAGCTTCTCAGAAGAGAGGACAAAAGCCAGAGACAGAAGAAGATAGGCGGGAACAAGAAGAAGAAACAGTCAAAGACAGCAAAATGGAAGAACAGGCGGGTGACAATGAAGAAGCCAGAGGAGGCCTTGATTTACAAAAATTATGGGAATTAATTAAAGACGATTCCAAGACATAGAAGGAAGAATTAAAGAAACAAATGAAGGAGGATATTGAAAAAATAATGAAAAGAATATCAAAACACTTAACAAGAAAATGGATAGAAACTAAGAAGTGTTTAAACAAATGAGAGAACAAATGGACAGCAATAATGAAACACATAAATTACAGTCGGAAGAGTATCATGAAGAAATAAAGCAGAGAATAACGGATACCAATGAAGAAATAATAAAGACCAATGAAACGTTGATACAAGTCCGTGAGGAAATATTAAATAAAGTAAACAATGTCGAAGAGGAAATTAAAAA
This sequence comes from Magicicada septendecula, assembly GCA_034769895.1. Lineage (NCBI taxonomy): Eukaryota > Metazoa > Arthropoda > Insecta > Hemiptera > Cicadidae > Magicicada > Magicicada septendecula. Next base: position 270,505,556 of record CM068373.1, read on the forward strand.
TAGAATTGAGGGAATCCAACAGGAAACAGTGGGAAAGTTGGAACAAATGAAAGAAAAATAGACGAACAATACTATGAGGTTGGGAACAATTTAGGACGAGTACAACGCCAAGTCATGGAAAATAAAGAAAAGATTGAGGAAATACAGTGAAAAGAATAACAAAAATTAAAGAAGTTATAGAAATACTTAATAGTAGACCGATGAATTACACACACATACCAATAGGAGAAAACCAAGAGGATATTAAGCACCTGGAAAAGAAGACAAAGAAAATGAGACAAATGCATCAAAGGAAACAAGGGAGGAGTTGGAGATGATAAACAATGAACTACTTAATGTAATTAATCTCCCAATAACCGACCATAGGGAAATAGGTAATGATAAAAATTATAGTAGGAGCTTAATAGAAATTTTAGAAATAATTCTCAATAAAACTGTGTGTAACAAATTAAAAAGGTCTATAGGTAAATTGAATACACCAGAAATAAAAATGCATAATAAAATGTCATGGATAGCATCAATGATTGATATACAATTGACATATTTGTTTAGTAAACTAGATGATAGAGTGATAGAAATAAGATTTAATACAAGTGAAAATTTTGTATTAGAAACATTGCCGTATAAGGTAATAGAGAGGTATTTGACTAGGACTGAAATAGTTCTGAAAACAATAGCAGTCCGAACAATAAGGGCAATTGAGATCGACCACGGATAAACTAAGTAAGATCGAAAGAAGGGACTGATTTTCTGGGTACCGATCATGCGAACCATTTGAAAAAGGAAACAAAGAAATAATATTGATTAAGAAAAAGACAATATAAATTAAGATTTAAAGAAAACATAACCAAAACTGAAGAAAAGCTAATAAGGAACAAAAGGGGAATTTAAACGGAAAAATAAGAAGAAAAAAGTATTAAATTAACAATTAATTGACACAAAATATTATTTAGGAAAATATAAAAGGGATTCATTAGAATTGAAAACAGGGTAAAGCAAAAACTAACTGAGACATAGAGTACATCAAAGTAAACACTACAAGGGGTGCTGACAACAATCTTGATCAAAACAGGAGCCAACACTTCCTTAACAAACATACCAGAATAAAACGGAGAGAATAGGCACGCTGTCCATAAACCAGATACAATTATAGGAGCCACAGGTAAATAATATAAAATCATAAAGCAGCAAATAAACCTGAATGTTACGAGAGAAGGAATAGGAATTCCTATGGTGTTATTAGTAACCCAAGGGTTACTCTTTAAGGTATAAACAGAGTGTTGTATGCTACGGCGCCACTCTGCGATTATGAATGATCCGCTGAGATAATAGGAATCACAAGTGTCCCTCAGGACAGGAATTTATACTAAGTTAGGGAAAATGTTAGGGTACCTATAGGAAACAAATAAACCGTAACAGAATCAGGAAAGACTGCAGGAAATCAGGGCGTTCCAAGGAAAGGATATACAGAGATCATGAGTGTGGCACAAAAGAAGAGGTCAGTGAACAATCACAATAACTACCGCATGGTATTCTCGAACTCAGAGTAAAGCGAAGAATTTAAATAATATCCGGTTAAACAGTTGTTTAAGAAAGTAAATCCAACTCATGATAAAGGAAGATATAATAGGAAAAATTAGTTTGCCAAATACCAGCCCCATTGTAGCAATACCCCAAGGAATATATAACCAAACCGAGATAAAGGGGTTTTATGAAAAGTGAAGACAGTTTTTGTAGATTTTTGCCATTTATTTCAGTAACTCCTAAAACTACCATTTACTGAAATGACTTGTCTTAAACGGGGGGCTTTATGTAACGTGTCGTTTCACCAAACATAAAACTAATAACATACTAACTAAAAGATAATTTACTGACTGTAACAAACTATGGCTGACGATGACCAAAATACCAAGAGGATAAAGATCCCAGGACAAAAGATGTAAATAAATAAGATGTAATTAATCACACTGTTGAGTACACTTACATATGTTTTTATTTGTGTTAATCTGATTCATTCTAATAAGACAATTTATATTATTATTAATAACTTCATTACTAGTTAAAATGTAAATAAATCTAATGGGAAGGTCTGCGCACCTCAGACCGTTATTTTATTTATCAAGAAAAAATAAATAAAATAAAGTGAATTATTTAAGTTTTACAAATATAATAGGATCAAACTATAATTATAAAAGTGGTATGCTATGACAGTGCTAGAAAGGGAGAATAACAGTGAAATACGGTAAAAAGGGAAAATTGTGTATAATGAAAGTGATTGAACAAAATTGTAATGAGCATTGAAGAAATATATAATCTATATGAAACAGGTATATAACACATATAGTGAAAGAAAACAAATTAACTATTTGAAAAGGAAAAATTTTACATTAAAAACTTATAATAAAATAGCGTAAGGAAGAAAAGATAAAGTTCAGCTGAATATTATTAATTAGAAATGGTACACCGAACCTGTGACCCATAAAATAGAGCCAAGGCCTTTAACTAAATAAATTAATGTTTTGAGTGGAAGAAGATTGGTTGTTGAAAAAAATGTGAATTGCAAGCCAGAGCGTTTAAAAAAAATTACTGCTGAGTTTGATGGAAATTGAAGATCAATAAAAGCTGAGATGACCAGGAAAACCAACCCAAGACCTAGAGGCATGATGTTTTGACAGAGAGAGACCAAAAAACCAGGTGTCCAGGAGTGAAGAATCAACCATTAAATCCGTTGGGAAAACTGCAAGATTGGTGAGATCACTCCAAAACAATAACTGAAATATTCGAGCTAACATTGCGACAGTAAAAATATGAATTACCACAAAAACAATAACTGAAATACAATAAAAAAAATAGAAATTGTGAATTATTTTAGTACACTATTATAAAAGTTGTTAATCTTAAGAGATTTTTGTTATAGTTTCTAGTTGTTTAAAAGAACCCACAAACATTCAACAGACATTTACAACACCATATTACCAAGTCTCATGTATTAATTATATTGTCTGTTCTATGTGTAAACTGTACCAGACTTTAATGATACTTGTATGTTAACCCTGAGATTCAGATAAATAATCATCTAATTAAAAATAAAAACACAGTTTTTTTTTTATTTAGTTACAAATCAACGTCAGAGATACTAATTATTTTAATATTACATATTGGCACCCAACATGGGGCCTTCCACATTCGCAGAATAGATTTGGTACTATATTTACTGAATATTACATATTGTCGCCCAACTGGTAGGGCTGAAGTTAGGCAAAGCTACTAACCAAAACACAATTAGTAAAATAAAGATTGACCTAATTTTAGCTGGCAACTGCTAGATGACTAAAAAATGCGATGACGAGAAGCTTCTCAGAAGAGAGGACAAAAGCCAGAGACAGAAGAAGATAGGCGGGAACAAGAAGAAGAAACAGTCAAAGACAGCAAAATGGAAGAACAGGCGGGTGACAATGAAGAAGCCAGAGGAGGCCTTGATTTACAAAAATTATGGGAATTAATTAAAGACGATTCCAAGACATAGAAGGAAGAATTAAAGAAACAAATGAAGGAGGATATTGAAAAAATAATGAAAAGAATATCAAAACACTTAACAAGAAAATGGATAGAAACCAAGAAGTGTTTAAACAAATGAGAGAACAAATGGACAGCAATAATGAAACACATAAATTACAGTCGGAAGAGTATCATGAAGAAATAAAGCAGAGAATAACGGATACCAATGAAGAAATAATAAAGACCAATGAAACGTTGATACAAGTCCGTGAGGAAATATTAAATAAAGTAAACAATGTCGAAGAGGAAAGTAAAAATAGAATTGAGGGAATCCAACAGGAAACAGTGGGAAAGTTGGAACAAATGAAAGAAAAATAGACGAACAATACTATGAGGTTGGGAACAATTTAGGACGAGTACAATGCCAAGTCATGGAAAATAAAGAAAAGATTGAGGAAATACAGTGAAAAGAATAACAAAAATTAAAGAAGTTATAGAAATACTTAATAGTAGACCGATGAATTACACACACATACCAATAGGAGAAAACCAAGAGGATATTAAGCACCTGGAAAAGAAGACAAAGAAAATGAGACAAATGCATCAAAGGAAACAAGGGAGGAGTTGGAGATGATAAACAATGAACTACTTAATGTAATTAATCTCCCAATAACCGACCATAGGGAAATAGGTAATGATAAAAATTATAGTAGGAGCTTAATAGAAATTTTAGAAATAATTCTCAATAAAACTGTGTGTAACAAATTAAAAAGGTCTATAGGTAAATTGAATACACCAGAAATAAAAATGCATAATAAAATGTCATGGATAGCATCAATGATTGATATACAATTGACATATTTGTTTAGTAAACTAGATGATAGAGTGATAGAAATAAGATTTAATACAAGTGAAAATTTTGTATTAGAAACATTGCCGTATAAGGTAATAGAGAGGTATTTGACTAGGACTGAAATAGTTCTGAAAACAATAGCAGTCCGAACAATAAGGGCAATTGAGATCGACCACGGATAAACTAAGTAAGATCGAAAGAAGGGACTGATTTTCTGGGTACCGATCATGCGAACCATTTGAAAAAGGAAACAAAGAAATAATATTGATTAAGACAAAGACAATATAAATTAAGATTTAAAGAAAACATAACCAAAACTGAAGAAAAGCTAATAAGGAACAAAAGGTGAATTTAAACGGAAAAATAAGAAGAAAAAAGTATTAAATTAACAATTAATTGACACAAAATATTATTTAGGAAAATATAAAAGGGATTCATTAGAATTGAAAACAGGGTAAAGCAAAAACTAACTGAGACATAGAGTACATCAAAGTAAACACTACAAGGGGTGCTGACAACAATCTTGATCAAAACAGGAGCCAACACTTCCTTAACAAACATACCAGAATAAAACGGAGAGAATAGGCACGCTGTCCATAAACCAGATACAATTATAGGAGCCACAGCTAAATAATATAAAATCATAAAGCAGCAAATAAACCTGAATGTTACGAGAGAAGGAATAGGAATTCCTATGGTGTTATTAGTAACCCAAGGGTTACTCTTTAAGGTATAAACAGAGTGTTGTATGCTACGGCGCCACTCTGCGATTATGAATGATCCGCTGAGATAATAGGAATCACAAGTGCCCCTCAGGACAGGAATTTATACTAAGTTAGGGAAAATGTTAGGGTACCTATAGGAAACAAATAAACCGTAACAGAATCAGGAAAGACTGCAGGAAATCAGGGCGTTCCAAGGAAAGGATATACAGAGATCATGAGTGTGGCACAAAAGAAGAGGTCAGTGAACAATCACAATAACTACCGCATGGTATTCTCGAACTCAGAGTAAAGCGAAGAATTTAAATAATATCCGGTTAAACAGTTGTTTAAGAAAGTAAATCCAACTCATGATAAAGGAAGATATAATAGGAAAAATTAGTTTGCCAAATACCAGCCCCATTGTAGCAATACCCCAAGGAATATATAACCAAACCGAGATAAAGGGGTTTTATGAAAAGTGAAGACAGTTTTTGTAGATTTTTGCCATTTATTTCAGTAACTCCTAAAACTACCATTTACTGAAATGACTTGTCTTAAACGGGGGGCTTTATGTAACGTGTCGTTTCACCAAACATAAAACTAATAACATACTAACTAAAAGATAATTTACTGACTGTAACAAACTATGGCTGACGATGACCAAAATACCAAGAGGATAAAGATCCCAGGACAAAAGATGTAAATAAATAAGATGTAATTAATCACACTGTTGAGTACACTTACATATGTTTTTATTTGTGTTAATCTGATTCATTCTAATAAGACAATTTATATTATTATTAATAACTTCATTACTAGTTAAAATGTAAATAAATCTAATGGGAAGGTCTGCGCACCTCAGACCGTTATTTTATTTATCAAGAAAAAATAAATAAAATAAAGTGAATTATTTAAGTTTTACAAATATAATAGGATCAAACTATAATTATAAAAGTGGTATGCTATGACAGTGCTAGAAAGGGAGAATAACAGTGAAATACGGTAAAAAGGGAAAATTGTGTATAATGAAAGTGATTGAACAAAATTGTAATGAGCATTGAAGAAATATATAATCTATATGAAACAGGTATATAACACATATAGTGAAAGAAAACAAATTAACTATTTGAAAAGGAAAAATTTTACATTAAAAACTTATAATAAAATAGCGTAAGGAAGAAAAGATAAAGTTCAGCTGAATATTATTAATTAGAAATGGTACACCGAACCTGTGACCCATAAAATAGAGCCAAGGCCTTTAACTAAATAAATTAATGTTTTGAGTGGAAGAAGATTGGTTGTTGAAAAAAATGTGAATTGCAAGCCAGAGCGTTTAAAAAAAATTACTGCTGAGTTTGATGGAAATTGAAGATCAATAAAAGCTGAGATGACCAGGAAAACCAACCCAAGACCTAGAGGCATGATGTTTTGACAGAGAGAGACCAAAAAACCAGGTGTCCAGGAGTGAAGAATCAACCATTAAATCCGTTGGGAAAACTGCAAGATTGGTGAGATCACTCCAAAACAATAACTGAAATATTCGAGCTAACATTGCGACAGTAAAAATATGAATTACCACAAAAACAATAACTGAAATACAATAAAAAAAATAGAAATTGTGAATTATTTTAGTACACTATTATAAAAGTTGTTAATCTTAAGAGATTTTTGTTATAGTTTCTAGTTGTTTAAAAGAACCCACAAACATTCAACAGACATTTACAACACCATATTACCAAGTCTCATGTATTAATTATATTGTCTGTTCTATGTGTAAACTGTACCAGACTTTAATGATACTTGTATGTTAACCCTGAGATTCAGATAAATAATCATCTAATTAAAAATAAAAACACAGTTTTTTTTTTATTTAGTTACAAATCAACGTCAGAGATACTAATTATTTTAATATTACATATTGGCACCCAACATGGGGCCTTCCACATTCGCAGAATAGATTTGGTACTATATTTACTGAATATTACATATTGTCGCCCAACTGGTAGGGCTGAAGTTAGGCAAAGCTACTAACCAAAACACAATTAGTAAAATAAAGATTGACCTAATTTTAGCTGGCAACTGCTAGATGACTAAAAAATGCGATGACGAGAAGCTTCTCAGAAGAGAGGACAAAAGCCAGAGACAGAAGAAGATAGGCGGGAACAAGAAGAAGAAACAGTCAAAGACAGCAAAATGGAAGAACAGGCGGGTGACAATGAAGAAGCCAGAGGAGGCCTTGATTTACAAAAATTATGGGAATTAATTAAAGACGATTCCAAGACATAGAAGGAAGAATTAAAGAAACAAATGAAGGAGGATATTGAAAAAATAATGAAAAGAATATCAAAACACTTAACAAGAAAATGGATAGAAACCAAGAAGTGTTTAAACAAATGAGAGAACAAATGGACAGCAATAATGAAACACATAAATTACAGTCGGAAGAGTATCATGAAGAAATAAAGCAGAGAATAACGGATACCAATGAAGAAATAATAAAGACCAATGAAACGTTGATACAAGTCCGTGAGGAAATATTAAATAAAGTAAACAATGTCGAAGAGGAAAGTAAAAATAGAATTGAGGGAATCCAACAGGAAACAGTGGGAAAGTTGGAACAAATGAAAGAAAAATAGACGAACAATACTATGAGGTTGGGAACAATTTAGGACGAGTACAATGCCAAGTCATGGAAAATAAAGAAAAGATTGAGGAAATACAGTGAAAAGAATAACAAAAATTAAAGAAGTTATAGAAATACTTAATAGTAGACCGATGAATTACACACACATACCAATAGGAGAAAACCAAGAGGATATTAAGCACCTGGAAAAGAAGACAAAGAAAATGAGACAAATGCATCAAAGGAAACAAGGGAGGAGTTGGAGATGATAAACAATGAACTACTTAATGTAATTAATCTCCCAATAACCGACCATAGGGAAATAGGTAATGATAAAAATTATAGTAGGAGCTTAATAGAAATTTTAGAAATAATTCTCAATAAAACTGTGTGTAACAAATTAAAAAGGTCTATAGGTAAATTGAATACACCAGAAATAAAAATGCATAATAAAATGTCATGGATAGCATCAATGATTGATATACAATTGACATATTTGTTTAGTAAACTAGATGATAGAGTGATAGAAATAAGATTTAATACAAGTGAAAATTTTGTATTAGAAACATTGCCGTATAAGGTAATAGAGAGGTATTTGACTAGGACTGAAATAGTTCTGAAAACAATAGCAGTCCGAACAATAAGGGCAATTGAGATCGACCACGGATAAACTAAGTAAGATCGAAAGAAGGGACTGATTTTCTGGGTACCGATCATGCGAACCATTTGAAAAAGGAAACAAAGAAATAATATTGATTAAGACAAAGACAATATAAATTAAGATTTAAAGAAAACATAACCAAAACTGAAGAAAAGCTAATAAGGAACAAAAGGGGAATTTAAACGGAAAAATAAGAAGAACAAAGTATTAAATTAACAATTAATTGACACAAAATATTATTTAGGAAAATATAAAAGGGATTCATTAGAATTGAAAACAGGGTAAAGCAAAAACTAACTGAGACATAGAGTACATCAAAGTAAACACTACAAGGGGTGCTGACAACAATCTTGATCAAAACAGGAGCCAACACTTCCTTAACAAACATACCAGAATAAAACGGAGAGAATAGGCACGCTGTCCATAAACCAGATACAATTATAGGAGCCACAGGTAAATAATATAAAATCATAAAGCAGCAAATAAACCTGAATGTTACGAGAGAAGGAATAGGAATTCCTATGGTGTTATTAGTAACCCAAGGGTTACTCTTTAAGGTATAAACAGAGTGTTGTATGCTACGGCGCCACTCTGCGATTATGAATGATCCCCTGAGATAATAGGAATCACAAGTGCCCCTCAGGACAGGAATTTATACTAAGTTAGGGAAAATGTTAGGGTACCTATAGGAAACAAATAAACCGTAACAGAATCAGGAAAGACTGCAGGAAATCAGGGCGTTCCAAGGAAAGGATATACAGAGATCATGAGTGTGGCACAAAAGAAGAGGTCAGTGAACAATCACAATAACTACCGCATGGTATTCTCGAACTCAGAGTAAAGCGAAGAATTTAAATAATATCCGGTTAAACAGTTGTTTAAGAAAGTAAATCCAACTCATGATAAAGGAAGATATAATAGGAAAAATTAGTTTGCCAAATACCAGCCCCATTGTAGCAATACCCCAAGGAATATATAACCAAACCGAGATAAAGGGGTTTTATGAAAAGTGAAGACAGTTTTTGTAGATTTTTGCCATTTATTTCAGTAACTCCTAAAACTACCATTTACTGAAATGACTTGTCTTAAACGGGGGGCTTTATGTAACGTGTCGTTTCACCAAACATAAAACTAATAACATACTAACTAAAAGATAATTTACTGACTGTAACAAACTATGGCTGACGATGACCAAAATACCAAGAGGATAAAGATCCCAGGACAAAAGATGTAAATAAATAAGATGTAATTAATCACACTGTTGAGTACACTTACATATGTTTTTATTTGTGTTAATCTGATTCATTCTAATAAGACAATTTATATTATTATTAATAACTTCATTACTAGTTAAAATGTAAATAAATCTAATGGGAAGGTCTGCGCACCTCAGACCGTTATTTTATTTATCAAGAAAAAATAAATAAAATAAAGTGAATTATTTAAGTTTTACAAATATAATAGGATCAAACTATAATTATAAAAGTGGTATGCTATGACAGTGCTAGAAAGGGAGAATAACAGTGAAATACGGTAAAAAGGGAAAATTGTGTATAATGAAAGTGATTGAACAAAATTGTAATGAGCATTGAAGAAATATATAATCTATATGAAACAGGTATATAACACATATAGTGAAAGAAAACAAATTAACTATTTGAAAAGGAAAAATTTTACATTAAAAACTTATAATAAAATAGCGTAAGGAAGAAAAGATAAAGTTCAGCTGAATATTATTAATTAGAAATGGTACACCGAACCTGTGACCCATAAAATAGAGCCAAGGCCTTTAACTAAATAAATTAATGTTTTGAGTGGAAGAAGATTGGTTGTTGAAAAAAATGTGAATTGCAAGCCAGAGCGTTTAAAAAAAATTACTGCTGAGTTTGATGGAAATTGAAGATCAATAAAAGCTGAGATGACCAGGAAAACCAACCCAAGACCTAGAGGCATGATGTTTTGACAGAGAGAGACCAAAAAACCAGGTGTCCAGGAGTGAAGAATCAACCATTAAATCCGTTGGGAAAACTGCAAGATTGGTGAGATCACTCCAAAACAATAACTGAAATATTCGAGCTAACATTGCGACAGTAAAAATATGAATTACCACAAAAACAATAACTGAAATACAATAAAAAAAATAGAAATTGTGAATTATTTTAGTACACTATTATAAAAGTTGTTAATCTTAAGAGATTTTTGTTATAGTTTCTAGTTGTTTAAAAGAACCCACAAACATTCAACAGACATTTACAACACCATATTACCAAGTCTCATGTATTAATTATATTGTCTGTTCTATGTGTAAACTGTACCAGACTTTAATGATACTTGTATGTTAACCCTGAGATTCAGATAAATAATCATCTAATTAAAAATAAAAACACAGTTTTTTTTTTATTTAGTTACAAATCAACGTCAGAGATACTAATTATTTTAATATTACATATTGGCACCCAACATGGGGCCTTCCACATTCGCAGAATAGATTTGGTACTATATTTACTGAATATTACATATTGTCGCCCAACTGGTAGGGCTGAAGTTAGGCAAAGCTACTAACCAAAACACAATTAGTAAAATAAAGATTGACCTAATTTTAGCTGGCAACTGCTAGATGACTAAAAAATGCGATGACGAGAAGCTTCTCAGAAGAGAGGACAAAAGCCAGAGACAGAAGAAGATAGGCGGGAACAAGAAGAAGAAACAGTCAAAGACAGCAAAATGGAAGAACAGGCGGGTGACAATGAAGAAGCCAGAGGAGGCCTTGATTTACAAAAATTATGGGAATTAATTAAAGACGATTCCAAGACATAGAAGGAAGAATTAAAGAAACAAATGAAGGAGGATATTGAAAAAATAATGAAAAGAATATCAAAACACTTAACAAGAAAATGGATAGAAACCAAGAAGTGTTTAAACAAATGAGAGAACAAATGGACAGCAATAATGAAACACATAAATTACAGTCGGAAGAGTATCATGAAGAAATAAAGCAGAGAATAACGGATACCAATGAAGAAATAATAAAGACCAATGAAACGTTGATACAAGTCCGTGAGGAAATATTAAATAAAGTAAACAATGTCGAAGAGGAAAGTAAAAATAGAATTGAGGGAATCCAACAGGAAACAGTGGGAAAGTTGGAACAAATGAAAGAAAAATAGACGAACAATACTATGAGGTTGGGAACAATTTAGGACGAGTACAATGCCAAGTCATGGAAAATAAAGAAAAGATTGAGGAAATACAGTGAAAAGAATAACAAAAATTAAAGAAGTTATAGAAATACTTAATAGTAGACCGATGAATTACACACACATACCAATAGGAGAAAACCAAGAGGATATTAAGCACCTGGAAAAGAAGACAAAGAAAATGAGACAAATGCATCAAAGGAAACAAGGGAGGAGTTGGAGATGATAAACAATGAACTACTTAATGTAATTAATCTCCCAATAACCGACCATAGGGAAATAGGTAATGATAAAAATTATAGTAGGAGCTTAATAGAAATTTTAGAAATAATTCTCAATAAAACTGTGTGTAACAAATTAAAAAGGTCTATAGGTAAATTGAATACACCAGAAATAAAAATGCATAATAAAATGTCATGGATAGCATCAATGATTGATATACAATTGACATATTTGTTTAGTAAACTAGATGATAGAGTGATAGAAATAAGATTTAATACAAGTGAAAATTTTGTATTAGAAACATTGCCGTATAAGGTAATAGAGAGGTATTTGACTAGGACTGAAATAGTTCTGAAAACAATAGCAGTCCGAACAATAAGGGCAATTGAGATCGACCACGGATAAACTAAGTAAGATCGAAAGAAGGGACTGATTTTCTGGGTACCGATCATGCGAACCATTTGAAAAAGGAAACAAAGAAATAATATTGATTAAGACAAAGACAATATAAATTAAGATTTAAAGAAAACATAACCAAAACTGAAGAAAAGCTAATAAGGAACAAAAGGGGAATTTAAACGGAAAAATAAGAAGAACAAAGTATTAAATTAACAATTAATTGACACAAAATATTATTTAGGAAAATATAAAAGGGATTCATTAGAATTGAAAACAGGGTAAAGCAAAAACTAACTGAGACATAGAGTACATCAAAGTAAACACTACAAGGGGTGCTGACAACAATCTTGATCAAAACAGGAGCCAACACTTCCTTAACAAACATACCAGAATAAAACGGAGAGAATAGGCACGCTGTCCATAAACCAGATACAATTATAGGAGCCACAGGTAAATAATATAAAATCATAAAGCAGCAAATAAACCTGAATGTTACGAGAGAAGGAATAGGAATTCCTATGGTGTTATTAGTAACCCAAGGGTTACTCTTTAAGGTATAAACAGAGTGTTGTATGCTACGGCGCCACTCTGCGATTATGAATGATCCCCTGAGATAATAGGAATCACAAGTGCCCCTCAGGACAGGAATTTATACTAAGTTAGGGAAAATGTTAGGGTACCTATAGGAAACAAATAAACCGTAACAGAATCAGGAAAGACTGCAGGAAATCAGGGCGTTCCAAGGAAAGGATATACAGAGATCATGAGTGTGGCACAAAAGAAGAGGTCAGTGAACAATCACAATAACTACCGCATGGTATTCTCGAACTCAGAGTAAAGCGAAGAATTTAAATAATATCCGGTTAAACAGTTGTTTAAGAAAGTAAATCCAACTCATGATAAAGGAAGATATAATAGGAAAAATTAGTTTGCCAAATACCAGCCCCATTGTAGCAATACCCCAAGGAATATATAACCAAACCGAGATAAAGGGGTTTTATGAAAAGTGAAGACAGTTTTTGTAGATTTTTGCCATTTATTTCAGTAACTCCTAAAACTACCATTTACTGAAATGACTTGTCTTAAACGGGGGGCTTTATGTAACGTGTCGTTTCACCAAACATAAAACTAATAACATACTAACTAAAAGATAATTTACTGACTGTAACAAACTATGGCTGACGATGACCAAAATACCAAGAGGATAAAGATCCCAGGACAAAAGATGTAAATAAATAAGATGTAATTAATCACACTGTTGAGTACACTTACATATGTTTTTATTTGTGTTAATCTGATTCATTCTAATAAGACAATTTATATTATTATTAATAACTTCATTACTAGTTAAAATGTAAATAAATCTAATGGGAAGGTCTGCGCACCTCAGACCGTTATTTTATTTATCAAGAAAAAATAAATAAAATAAAGTGAATTATTTAAGTTTTACAAATATAATAGGATCAAACTATAATTATAAAAGTGGTATGCTATGACAGTGCTAGAAAGGGAGAATAACAGTGAAATACGGTAAAAAGGGAAAATTGTGTATAATGAAAGTGATTGAACAAAATTGTAATGAGCATTGAAGAAATATATAATCTATATGAAACAGGTATATAACACATATAGTGAAAGAAAACAAATTAACTATTTGAAAAGGAAAAATTTTACATTAAAAACTTATAATAAAATAGCGTAAGGAAGAAAAGATAAAGTTCAGCTGAATATTATTAATTAGAAATGGTACACCGAACCTGTGACCCATAAAATAGAGCCAAGGCCTTTAACTAAATAAATTAATGTTTTGAGTGGAAGAAGATTGGTTGTTGAAAAAAATGTGAATTGCAAGCCAGAGCGTTTAAAAAAAATTACTGCTGAGTTTGATGGAAATTGAAGATCAATAAAAGCTGAGATGACCAGGAAAACCAACCCAAGACCTAGAGGCATGATGTTTTGACAGAGAGAGACCAAAAAACCAGGTGTCCAGGAGTGAAGAATCAACCATTAAATCCGTTGGGAAAACTGCAAGATTGGTGAGATCACTCCAAAACAATAACTGAAATATTCGAGCTAACATTGCGACAGTAAAAATATGAATTACCACAAAAACAATAACTGAAATACAATAAAAAAAATAGAAATTGTGAATTATTTTAGTACACTATTATAAAAGTTGTTAATCTTAAGAGATTTTTGTTATAGTTTCTAGTTGTTTAAAAGAACCCACAAACATTCAACAGACATTTACAACACCATATTACCAAGTCTCATGTATTAATTATATTGTCTGTTCTATGTGTAAACTGTACCAGACTTTAATGATACTTGTATGTTAACCCTGAGATTCAGATAAATAATCATCTAATTAAAAATAAAAACACAGTTTTTTTTTTATTTAGTTACAAATCAACGTCAGAGATACTAATTATTTTAATATTACATATTGGCACCCAACATGGGGCCTTCCACATTCGCAGAATAGATTTGGTACTATATTTACTGAATATTACATATTGTCGCCCAACTGGTAGGGCTGAAGTTAGGCAAAGCTACTAACCAAAACACAATTAGTAAAATAAAGATTGACCTAATTTTAGCTGGCAACTGCTAGATGACTAAAAAATGCGATGACGAGAAGCTTCTCAGAAGAGAGGACAAAAGCCAGAGACAGAAGAAGATAGGCGGGAACAAGAAGAAGAAACAGTCAAAGACAGCAAAATGGAAGAACAGGCGGGTGACAATGAAGAAGCCAGAGGAGGCCTTGATTTACAAAAATTATGGGAATTAATTAAAGACGATTCCAAGACATAGAAGGAAGAATTAAAGAAACAAATGAAGGAGGATATTGAAAAAATAATGAAAAGAATATCAAAACACTTAACAAGAAAATGGATAGAAACCAAGAAGTGTTTAAACAAATGAGAGAACAAATGGACAGCAATAATGAAACACATAAATTACAGTCGGAAGAGTATCATGAAGAAATAAAGCAGAGAATAACGGATACCAATGAAGAAATAATAAAGACCAATGAAACGTTGATACAAGTCCGTGAGGAAATATTAAATAAAGTAAACAATGTCGAAGAGGAAAGTAAAAATAGAATTGAGGGAATCCAACAGGAAACAGTGGGAAAGTTGGAACAAATGAAAGAAAAATAGACGAACAATACTATGAGGTTGGGAACAATTTAGGACGAGTACAATGCCAAGTCATGGAAAATAAAGAAAAGATTGAGGAAATACAGTGAAAAGAATAACAAAAATTAAAGAAGTTATAGAAATACTTAATAGTAGACCGATGAATTACACACACATACCAATAGGAGAAAACCAAGAGGATATTAAGCACCTGGAAAAGAAGACAAAGAAAATGAGACAAATGCATCAAAGGAAACAAGGGAGGAGTTGGAGATGATAAACAATGAACTACTTAATGTAATTAATCTCCCAATAACCGACCATAGGGAAATAGGTAATGATAAAAATTATAGTAGGAGCTTAATAGAAATTTTAGAAATAATTCTCAATAAAACTGTGTGTAACAAATTAAAAAGGTCTATAGGTAAATTGAATACACCAGAAATAAAAATGCATAATAAAATGTCATGGATAGCATCAATGATTGATATACAATTGACATATTTGTTTAGTAAACTAGATGATAGAGTGATAGAAATAAGATTTAATACAAGTGAAAATTTTGTATTAGAAACATTGCCGTATAAGGTAATAGAGAGGTATTTGACTAGGACTGAAATAGTTCTGAAAACAATAGCAGTCCGAACAATAAGGGCAATTGAGATCGACCACGGATAAACTAAGTAAGATCGAAAGAAGGGACTGATTTTCTGGGTACCGATCATGCGAACCATTTGAAAAAGGAAACAAAGAAATAATATTGATTAAGACAAAGACAATATAAATTAAGATTTAAAGAAAACATAACCAAAACTGAAGAAAAGCTAATAAGGAACAAAAGGGGAATTTAAACGGAAAAATAAGAAGAACAAAGTATTAAATTAACAATTAATTGACACAAAATATTATTTAGGAAAATATAAAAGGGATTCATTAGAATTGAAAACAGGGTAAAGCAAAAACTAACTGAGACATAGAGTACATCAAAGTAAACACTACAAGGGGTGCTGACAACAATCTTGATCAAAACAGGAGCCAACACTTCCTTAACAAACATACCAGAATAAAACGGAGAGAATAGGCACGCTGTCCATAAACCAGATACAATTATAGGAGCCACAGGTAAATAATATAAAATCATAAAGCAGCAAATAAACCTGAATGTTACGAGAGAAGGAATAGGAATTCCTATGGTGTTATTAGTAACCCAAGGGTTACTCTTTAAGGTATAAACAGAGTGTTGTATGCTACGGCGCCACTCTGCGATTATGAATGATCCCCTGAGATAATAGGAATCACAAGTGCCCCTCAGGACAGGAATTTATACTAAGTTAGGGAAAATGTTAGGGTACCTATAGGAAACAAATAAACCGTAACAGAATCAGGAAAGACTGCAGGAAATCAGGGCGTTCCAAGGAAAGGATATACAGAGATCATGAGTGTGGCACAAAAGAAGAGGTCAGTGAACAATCACAATAACTACCGCATGGTATTCTCGAACTCAGAGTAAAGCGAAGAATTTAAATAATATCCGGTTAAACAGTTGTTTAAGAAAGTAAATCCAACTCATGATAAAGGAAGATATAATAGGAAAAATTAGTTTGCCAAATACCAGCCCCATTGTAGCAATACCCCAAGGAATATATAACCAAACCGAGATAAAGGGGTTTTATGAAAAGTGAAGACAGTTTTTGTAGATTTTTGCCATTTATTTCAGTAACTCCTAAAACTACCATTTACTGAAATGACTTGTCTTAAACGGGGGGCTTTATGTAACGTGTCGTTTCACCAAACATAAAACTAATAACATACTAACTAAAAGATAATTTACTGACTGTAACAAACTATGGCTGACGATGACCAAAATACCAAGAGGATAAAGATCCCAGGACAAAAGATGTAAATAAATAAGATGTAATTAATCACACTGTTGAGTACACTTACATATGTTTTTATTTGTGTTAATCTGATTCATTCTAATAAGACAATTTATATTATTATTAATAACTTCATTACTAGTTAAAATGTAAATAAATCTAATGGGAAGGTCTGCGCACCTCAGACCGTTATTTTATTTATCAAGAAAAAATAAATAAAATAAAGTGAATTATTTAAGTTTTACAAATATAATAGGATCAAACTATAATTATAAAAGTGGTATGCTATGACAGTGCTAGAAAGGGAGAATAACAGTGAAATACGGTAAAAAGGGAAAATTGTGTATAATGAAAGTGATTGAACAAAATTGTAATGAGCATTGAAGAAATATATAATCTATATGAAACAGGTATATAACACATATAGTGAAAGAAAACAAATTAACTATTTGAAAAGGAAAAATTTTACATTAAAAACTTATAATAAAATAGCGTAAGGAAGAAAAGATAAAGTTCAGCTGAATATTATTAATTAGAAATGGTACACCGAACCTGTGACCCATAAAATAGAGCCAAGGCCTTTAACTAAATAAATTAATGTTTTGAGTGGAAGAAGATTGGTTGTTGAAAAAAATGTGAATTGCAAGCCAGAGCGTTTAAAAAAAATTACTGCTGAGTTTGATGGAAATTGAAGATCAATAAAAGCTGAGATGACCAGGAAAACCAACCCAAGACCTAGAGGCATGATGTTTTGACAGAGAGAGACCAAAAAACCAGGTGTCCAGGAGTGAAGAATCAACCATTAAATCCGTTGGGAAAACTGCAAGATTGGTGAGATCACTCCAAAACAATAACTGAAATATTCGAGCTAACATTGTGACAGTAAAAATATGAATTACCACAAAAACAATAACTGAAATACAATAAAAAAAATAGAAATTGTGAATTATTTTAGTACACTATTATAAAAGTTGTTAATCTTAAGAGATTTTTGTTATAGTTTCTAGTTGTTTAAAAGAACCCACAAACATTCAACAGACATTTACAACACCATATTACCAACTCTCATGTATTAATTATATTGTCTGTTCTATGTGTAAACTGTACCAGACTTTAATGATACTTGTATGTTAACCCTGAGATTCAGATAAATAATCATCTAATTAAAAATAAAAACACAGTTTTTTTTTATTTAGTTACAAATCAACGTCAGAGATACTAATTATTTTAATATTACATATTGGCACCCAACATGGGGCCTTCCACATTCGCAGAATAGATTTGGTACTATATTTACTGAATATTACATATTGTCGCCCAACTGGTAGGGCTGAAGTTAGGCAAAGCTACTAACCAAAACACAATTAGTAAAATAACGATTGACCTAATTTTAGCTGGCAACTGCTAGAAGACTAAAAAATGCGATGACGAGAAGCTTCTCAGAAGAGAGGACAAAAGCCAGAGACAGAAGAAGATAGGCGGGAACAAGAAGAAGAAACAGTCAAAGACAGCAAAATGGAAGAACAGGCGGGTGACAATGAAGAAGCCAGAGGAGGCCTTGATTTACAAAAATTATGGGAATTAATTAAAGACGATTCCAAGACATAGAAGGAAGAATTAAAGAAACAAATGAAGGAGGATATTGAAAAAATAATGAAAAGAATATCAAAACACTTAACAAGAAAATGGATAGAAACCAAGAAGTGTTTAAACAAATGAGAGAACAAATGGACAGCAATAATGAGACACATAAATTACAGTCGGAAGAGTATCATGAAGAAATAAAGCAGAGAATAACGGATACCAATGAAGAAATAATAAAGACCAATGAAACGTTGATACAAGTCCGTGAGGAAATATTAAATAAAGTAAACAATGTCGAAGAGGAAAGTAAAAATAGAATTGAGGGAATCCAACAGGAAACAGTGGGAAAGTTGGAACAAATGAAAGAAAAATAGACGAACAATACTATGAGGTTGGGAACAATTTAGGACGAGTACAACGCCAAGTCATGGAAAATAAAGAAAAGATTGAGGAAATACAGTGAAAAGAATAACAAAAATTAAAGAAGTTATAGAAATACTTAATAGTAGACCGATGAATTACACACACATACCAATAGGAGAAAACCAAGAGGATATTAAGCACCTGGAAAAGAAGACAAAGAAAATGAGACAAATGCATCAAAGGAAACAAGGGAGGAGTTGGAGATGATAAACAATGAACTACTTAATGTAATTAATCTCCCAATAACCGACCATAGGGGAATAGGTAATGATAAAAATTATAGTAGGAGCTTAATAGAAATTTTAGAAATAATTCTCAATAAAACTGTGTGTAACAAATTAAAAAGGTCTATAGGTAAATTGAATACACCAGAAATAAAAATGCATAATAAAATGTCATGGATAGCATCAATGATTGATATACAATTGACATATTTGTTTAGTAAACTAGATGATAGAGTGATAGAAATAAGATTTAATACAAGTGAAAATTTTGTATTAGAAACATTGCCGTATAAGGTAATAGAGAGGTATTTGACTAGGACTGAAATAGTTCTGAAAACAATAGCAGTCCGAACAATAAGGGCAATTGAGATCGACCACGGATAAACTAAGTAAGATCGAAAGAAGGGACTGATTTTCTGGGTACCGATCATGCGAACCATTTGAAAAAGGAAACAAAGAAATAATATTGATTAAGACAAAGACAATATAAATTAAGATTTAAAGAAAACATAACCAAAACTGAAGAAAAGCTAATAAGGAACAAAAGGGGAATTTAAACGGAAAAATAAGAAGAAAAAAGTATTAAATTAACAATTAATTGACACAAAATATTATTTAGGAAAATATAAAAGGGATTCATTAGAATTGAAAACAGGGTAAAGCAAAAACTAACTGAGACATAGAGTACATCAAAGTAAACACTACAAGGGGTGCTGACAACAATCTTGATCAAAACAGGAGCCAACACTTCCTTAACAAACATACCAGAATAAAACGGAGAGAATAGGCACGCTGTCCATAAACCAGATACAATTATAGGAGCCACAGGTAAATAATATAAAATCATAAAGCAGCAAATAAACCTGAATGTTACGAGAGAAGGAATAGGAATTCCTATGGTGTTATTAGTAACCCAAGGGTTACTCTTTAAGGTATAAACAGAGTGTTGTATGCTACGGCGCCACTCTGCGATTATGAATGATCCCCTGAGATAATAGGAATCACAAGTGCCCCTCAGGACAGGAATTTATACTAAGTTAGGGAAAATGTTAGGGTACCTATAGGAAACAAATAAACCGTAACAGAATCAGGAAAGACTGCAGGAAATCAGGGCGTTCCAAGGAAAGGATATACAGAGATCATGAGTGTGGCACAAAAGAAGAGGTCAGTGAACAATCACAATAACTACCGCATGGTATTCTCGAACTCAGAGTAAAGCGAAGAATTTAAATAATATCCGGTTAAACAGTTGTTTAAGAAAGTAAATCCAACTCATGATAAAGGAAGATATAATAGGAAAAATTAGTTTGCCAAATACCAGCCCCATTGTAGCAATACCCCAAGGAATATATAACCAAACCGAGATAAAGAGGTTTTATGAAAAGTGAAGACAGTTTTTGTAGATTTTTGCCATTTATTTCAGTAACTCCTAAAACTACCATTTACTGAAATGACTTGTCTTAAACGGGGGGCTTTATGTAACGTGTCGTTTCACCAAACATAAAACTAATAACATACTAACTAAAAGATAATTTACTGACTGTAACAAACTATGGCTGACGATGACCAAAATACCAAGAGGATAAAGATCCCAGGACAAAAGATGTAAATAAATAAGATGTAATTAATCACACTGTTGAGTACACTTACATATGTTTTTATTTGTGTTAATCTGATTCATTCTAATAAGACAATTTATATTATTATTAATAACTTCATTACTAGTTAAAATGTAAATAAATCTAATGGGAAAGTCTGCGCACCTCAGACCGTTATTTTATTTATCAAGAAAAAATAAATAAAATAAAGTGAATTATTTAAGTTTTACAAATATAATAGGATCAAACTATAATTATAAAAGTGGTATGCTATGACAGTGCTAGAAAGGGAGAATAACAGTGAAATACGGTAAAAAGGGAAAATTGTGTATAATGAAAGTGATTGAACAAAATTGTAATGAGCATTGAAGAAATATATAATCTATATGAAACAGGTATATAACACATATAGTGAAAGAAAACAAATTAACTATTTGAAAAGGAAAAATTTTACATTAAAAACTTATAATAAAATAGCGTAAGGAAGAAAAGATAAAGTTCAGCTGAATATTATTAATTAGAAATGGTACACCGAACCTGTGACCCATAAAATAGAGCCAAGGCCTTTAACTAAATAAATTAATGTTTTGAGTGGAAGAAGATTGGTTGTTGAAAAAAATGTGAATTGCAAGCCAGAGCGTTTAAAAAAAATTACTGCTGAGTTTGATGGAAATTGAAGATCAATAAAAGCTGAGATGACCAGGAAAACCAACCCAAGACCTAGAGGCATGATGTTTTGACAGAGAGAGACCAAAAAACCAGGTGTCCAGGAGTGAAGAATCAACCATTAAATCCGTTGGGAAAACTGCAAGATTGGTGAGATCACTCCAAAACAATAACTGAAATATTCGAGCTAACATTGCGACAGTAAAAATATGAATTACCACAAAAACAATAACTGAAATACAATAAAAAAAATAGAAATTGTGAATTATTTTAGTACACTATTATAAAAGTTGTTAATCTTAAGAGATTTTTGTTATAGTTTCTAGTTGTTTAAAAGAACCCACAAACATTCAACAGACATTTACAACACCATATTACCAAGTCTCATGTATTAATTATATTGTCTGTTCTATGTGTAAACTGTACCAGACTTTAATGATACTTGTATGTTAACCCTGAGATTCAGATAAATAATCATCTAATTAAAAATAAAAACACAGTTTTTTTTTTATTTAGTTACAAATCAACGTCAGAGATACTAATTATTTTAATATTACATATTGGCACCCAACATGGGGCCTTCCACATTCGCAGAATAGATTTGGTACTATATTTACTGAATATTACATATTGTCGCCCAACTGGTAGGGCTGAAGTTAGGCAAAGCTACTAACCAAAACACAATTAGTAAAATAACGATTGACCTAATTTTAGCTGGCAACTGCTAGAAGACTAAAAAATGCGATGACGAGAAGCTTCTCAGAAGAGAGGACAAAAGCCAGAGACAGAAGAAGATAGGCGGGAACAAGAAGAAGAAACAGTCAAAGACAGCAAAATGGAAGAACAGGCGGGTGACAATGAAGAAGCCAGAGGAGGCCTTGATTTACAAAAATTATGGGAATTAATTAAAGACGATTCCAAGACATAGAAGGAAGAATTAAAGAAACAAATGAAGGAGGATATTGAAAAAATAATGAAAAGAATATCAAAACACTTAACAAGAAAATGGATAGAAACCAAGAAGTGTTTAAACAAATGAGAGAACAAATGGACAGCAATAATGAAACACTTAAATTACAGTCGGAAGAGTATCATGAAGAAATAAAGCAGAGAATAACGGATACCAATGAAGAAATAATAAAGACCAATGAAACGTTGATACAAGTCCGTGAGGAAATATTAAATAAAGTAAACAATGTCGAAGAGGAAAGTAAAAATAAAATTGAGGGAATCCAACAGGAAACAGTGGGAAAGTTGGAACAAATGAAAGAAAAATAGACGAACAATACTATGAGGTTGGGAACAATTTAGGACGAGTACAACGCCAAGTCATGGAAAATAAAGAAAAGATTGAGGAAATACAGTGAAAAGAATAACAAAAATTAAAGAAGTTATAGAAATACTTAATAGTAGACCGATGAATTACACACACATACCAATAGGAGAAAACCAAGAGGATATTAAGCACCTGGAAAAGAAGACAAAGAAAATGAGACAAATGCATCAAAGGAAACAAGGGAGGAGTTGGAGATGATAAACAATGAACTATTTAATGTAATTAATCTCCCAATAACCGACCATAGGGAAATAGGTAATGATAAAAATTATAGTAGGAGCTTAATAGAAATTTTAGAAATAATTCTCAATAAAACTGTGTGTAACAAATTAAAAAGGTCTATAGGTAAATTGAATACACCAGAAATAAAAATGCATAATAAAATGTCATGGATAGCATCAATGATTGATATACAATTGACATATTTGTTTAGTAAACTAGATGATAGAGTGATAGAAATAAGATTTAATACAAGTGAAAATTTTGTATTAGAAACATTGCCGTATAAGGTAATAGAGAGGTATTTGACTAGGACTGAAATAGTTCTGAAAACAATAGCAGTCCGAACAATAAGGGCAATTGAGATCGACCACGGATAAACTAAGTAAGATCGAAAGAAGGGACTGATTTTCTGGGTACCGATCATGCGAACCATTTGAAAAAGGAAACAAAGAAATAATATTGATTAAGACAAAGACAATATAAATTAAGATTTAAAGAAAACATAACCAAAACTGAAGAAAAGCTAATAAGGAACAAAAGGGGAATTTAAACGGAAAAATAAGAAGAAAAAAGTATTAAATTAACAATTATTTGACACAACATATTATTTAGGAAAATATAAAAGGGATTCATTAGAATTGAAAACAGGGTAAAGCAAAAACTAACTGAGACATAGAGTACATCAAAGTAAACACTACAAGGGGTGCTGACAACAATCTTGATCAAAACAGGAGCCAACACTTCCTTAACAAACATACCAGAATAAAACGGAGAGAATAGGCACGCTGTCCATAAACCAGATACAATTATAGGAGCCACAGGTAAATAATATAAAATCATAAAGCAGCAAATAAACCTGAATGTTACGAGAGAAGGAATAGGAATTCCTATGGTGTTATTAGTAACCCAAGGGTTACTCTTTAAGGTATAAACAGAGTGTTGTATGCTACGGCGCCACTCTGCGATTATGAATGATCCGCTGAGATAATAGGAATCACAAGTGCCCCTCAGGACAGGAATTTATACTAAGTTAGGGAAAATGTTAGGGTACCTATAGGAAACAAATAAACCGTAACAGAATCAGGAAAGAGTGCAGGAAATCAGGGCGTTCCAAGGAAAGGATATACAGAGATCATGAGTGTGGCACAAAAGAAGAGGTCAGTGAACAATCACAATAACTACCGCATGGTATTCTCGAACTCAGAGTAAAGCGAAGAATTTAAATAATATCCGGTTAAACAGTTGTTTAAGAAAGTAAATCCAACTCATGATAAAGGAAGATATAATAGGAAAAATTAGTTTGCCAAATACCAGCCCCATTGTAGCAATACCCCAAGGAATATATAACCAAACCGAGATAAAGAGGTTTTATGAAAAGTGAAGACAGTTTTTGTAGATTTTTGCCATTTATTTCAGTAACTCCTAAAACTACCATTTACTGAAATGACTTGTCTTAAACGGGGGGCTTTATGTAACGTGTCGTTTCACCAAACATAAAACTAATAACATACTAACTAAAAGATAATTTACTGACTGTAACAAACTATGGCTGACGATGACCAAAATACCAAGAGGATAAAGATCCCAGGACAAAAGATGTAAATAAATAAGATGTAATTAATCACACTGTTGAGTACACTTACATATGTTTTTATTTGTGTTAATCTGATTCATTCTAATAAGACAATTTATATTATTATTAATAACTTCATTACTAGTTAAAATGTAAATAAATCTAATGGGAAGGTCTGCGCACCTCAGACCGTTATTTTATTTATCAAGAAAAAATAAATAAAATAAAGTGAATTATTTAAGTTTTACAAATATAATAGGATCAAACTATAATTATAAAAGTGGTATGCTATGAGAGTGCTAGAAAGGGAGAATAACAGTGAAATACGGTAAAAAGGGAAAATTGTGTATAATGAAAGTGATTGAACAAAATTGTAATGAGCATTGAAGAAATATATAATCTATATGAAACAGGTATATAACACATATAGTGAAAGAAAACAAATTAACTATTTGAAAAGGAAAAATTTTACATTAAAAACTTATAATAAAATAGCGTAAGGAAGAAAAGATAAAGTTCAGCTGAATATTATTAATTAGAAATGGTACACCGAACCTGTGACCCATAAAATAGAGCCAAGGCCTTTAACTAAATAAATTAATGTTTTGAGTGGAAGAAGATTGGTTGTTGAAAAAAATGTGAATTGCAAGCCAGAGCGTTTAAAAAAAATTACTGCTGAGTTTGATGGAAATTGAAGATCAATAAAAGCTGAGATGACCAGGAAAACCAACCCAAGACCTAGAGGCATGATGTTTTGACAGAGAGAGACCAAAAAACCAGGTGTCCAGGAGTGAAGAATCAACCATTAAATCCGTTGGGAAAACTGCAAGATTGGTGAGATCACTCCAAAACAATAACTGAAATATTCGAGCTAACATTGCGACAGTAAAAATATGAATTACCACAAAAACAATAACTGAAATACAATAAAAAAAATAGAAATTGTGAATTATTTTAGTACACTATTATAAAAGTTGTTAATCTTAAGAGATTTTTGTTATAGTTTCTAGTTGTTTAAAAGAACCCACAAACATTCAACAGACATTTACAACACCATATTACCAAGTCTCATGTATTAATTATATTGTCTGTTCTATGTGTAAACTGTACCAGACTTTAATGATACTTGTATGTTAACCCTGAGATTCAGATAAATAATCATCTAATTAAAAATAAAAACACAGTTTTTTTTTTATTTAGTTACAAATCAACGTCAGAGATACTAATTACTTTAATATTACATATTGGCACCCAACATGGGGCCTTCCACATTCGCAGAATAGATTTGGTACTATATTTACTGAATATTACATATTGTCGCCCAACTGGTAGGGCTGAAGTTAGGCAAAGCTACTAACCAAAACACAATTAGTAAAATAACGATTGACCTAATTTTAGCTGGCAACTGCTAGAAGACTAAAAAATGCGATGACGAGAAGCTTCTCAGAAGAGAGGACAAAAGCCAGAGACAGAAGAAGATAGGCGGGAACAAGAAGAAGAAACAGTCAAAGACAGCAAAATGGAAGAACAGGCGGGTGACAATGAAGAAGCCAGAGGAGGCCTTGATTTACAAAAATTATGGGAATTAATTAAAGACGAATCCAAGACATAGAAGGAAGAATTAAAGAAACAAATGAAGGAGGATATTGAAAAAATAATGAAAAGAATATCAAAACACTTAACAAGAAAATGGATAGAAACCAAGAAGTGTTTAAACAAATGAGAGAACAAATGGACAGCAATAATGAAACACTTAAATTACAGTCGGAAGAGTATCATGAAGAAATAAAGCAGAGAATAACGGATACCAATGAAGAAATAATAAAGACCAATGAAACGTTGATACAAGTCCGTGAGGAAATATTAAATAAAGTAAACAATGTCGAAGAGGAAAGTAAAAATAGAATTGAGGGAATCCAACAGGAAACAGTGGGAAAGTTGGAACAAATGAAAGAAAAATAGACGAACAATACTATGAGGTTGGGAACAATTTAGGACGAGTACAACGCCAAGTCATGGAAAATAAAGAAAAGATTGAGGAAATACAGTGAAAAGAATAACAAAAATTAAAGAAGTTATAGAAATACTTAATAGTAGACCGATGAATTACACACACATACCAATAGGAGAAAACCAAGAGGATATTAAGCACCTGGAAAAGAAGACAAAGAAAATGAGACAAATGCATCAAAGGAAACAAGGGAGGAGTTGGAGATGATAAACAATGAACTATTTAATGTAATTAATCTCCCAATAACCGACCATAGGGAAATAGGTAATGATAAAAATTATAGTAGGAGCTTAATAGAAATTTTAGAAATAATTCTCAATAAAACTGTGTGTAACAAATTAAAAAGGTCTATAGGTAAATTGAATACACCAGAAATAAAAATGCATAATAAAATGTCATGGATAGCATCAATGATTGATATACAATTGACATATTTGTTTAGTAAACTAGATGATAGAGTGATAGAAATAAGATTTAATACAAGTGAAAATTTTGTATTAGAAACATTGCCGTATAAGGTAATAGAGAGGTATTTGACTAGGACTGAAATAGTTCTGAAAACAATAGCAGTCCGAACAATAAGGGCAATTGAGATCGACCACGGATAAACTAAGTAAGATCGAAAGAAGGGACTGATTTTCTGGGTACCGATCATGCGAACCATTTGAAAAAGGAAACAAAGAAATAATATTGATTAAGACAAAGACAATATAAATTAAGATTTAAAGAAAACATAACCAAAACTGAAGAAAAGCTAATAAGGAACAAAAGGGGAATTTAAACGGAAAAATAAGAAGAAAAAAGTATTAAATTAACAATTATTTGACACAACATATTATTTAGGAAAATATAAAAGGGATTCATTAGAATTGAAAACAGGGTAAAGCAAAAACTAACTGAGACATAGAGTACATCAAAGTAAACACTACAAGGGGTGCTGACAACAATCTTGATCAAAACAGGAGCCAACACTTCCTTAACAAACATACCAGAATAAAACGGAGAGAATAGGCACGCTGTCCATAAACCAGATACAATTATAGGAGCCACAGGTAAATAATATAAAATCATAAAGCAGCAAATAAACCTGAATGTTACGAGAGAAGGAATAGGAATTCCTATGGTGTTATTAGTAACCCAAGGGTTACTCTTTAAGGTATAAACAGAGTGTTGTATGCTACGGCGCCACTCTGCGATTATGAATGATCCGCTGAGATAATAGGAATCACAAGTGCCCCTCAGGACAGGAATTTATACTAAGTTAGGGAAAATGTTAGGGTACCTATAGGAAACAAATAAACCGTAACAGAATCAGGAAAGAGTGCAGGAAATCAGGGCGTTCCAAGGAAAGGATATACAGAGATCATGAGTGTGGCACAAAAGAAGAGGTCAGTGAACAATCACAATAACTACCGCATGGTATTCTCGAACTCAGAGTAAAGCGAAGAATTTAAATAATATCCGGTTAAACAGTTGTTTAAGAAAGTAAATCCAACTCATGATAAAGGAAGATATAATAGGAAAAATTAGTTTGCCAAATACCAGCCCCATTGTAGCAATACCCCAAGGAATATATAACCAAACCGAGATAAAGAGGTTTTATGAAAAGTGAAGACAGTTTTTGTAGATTTTTGCCATTTATTTCAGTAACTCCTAAAACTACCATTTACTGAAATGACTTGTCTTAAACGGGGGGCTTTATGTAACGTGTCGTTTCACCAAACATAAAACTAATAACATACTAACTAAAAGATAATTTACTGACTGTAACAAACTATGGCTGACGATGACCAAAATACCAAGAGGATAAAGATCCCAGGACAAAAGATGTAAATAAATAAGATGTAATTAATCACACTGTTGAGTACACTTACATATGTTTTTATTTGTGTTAATCTGATTCATTCTAATAAGACAATTTATATTATTATTAATAACTTCATTACTAGTTAAAATGTAAATAAATCTAATGGGAAGGTCTGCGCACCTCAGACCGTTATTTTATTTATCAAGAAAAAATAAATAAAATAAAGTGAATTATTTAAGTTTTACAAATATAATAGGATCAAACTATAATTATAAAAGTGGTATGCTATGAGAGTGCTAGAAAGGGAGAATAACAGTGAAATACGGTAAAAAGGGAAAATTGTGTATAATGAAAGTGATTGAACAAAATTGTAATGAGCATTGAAGAAATATATAATCTATATGAAACAGGTATATAACACATATAGTGAAAGAAAACAAATTAACTATTTGAAAAGGAAAAATTTTACATTAAAAACTTATAATAAAATAGCGTAAGGAAGAAAAGATAAAGTTCAGCTGAATATTATTAATTAGAAATGGTACACCGAACCTGTGACCCATAAAATAGAGCCAAGGCCTTTAACTAAATAAATTAATGTTTTGAGTGGAAGAAGATTGGTTGTTGAAAAAAATGTGAATTGCAAGCCAGAGCGTTTAAAAAAAATTACTGCTGAGTTTGATGGAAATTGAAGATCAATAAAAGCTGAGATGACCAGGAAAACCAACCCAAGACCTAGAGGCATGATGTTTTGACAGAGAGAGACCAAAAAACCAGGTGTCCAGGAGTGAAGAATCAACCATTAAATCCGTTGGGAAAACTGCAAGATTGGTGAGATCACTCCAAAACAATAACTGAAATATTCGAGCTAACATTGCGACAGTAAAAATATGAATTACCACAAAAACAATAACTGAAATACAATAAAAAAAATAGAAATTGTGAATTATTTTAGTACACTATTATAAAAGTTGTTAATCTTAAGAGATTTTTGTTATAGTTTCTAGTTGTTTAAAAGAACCCACAAACATTCAACAGACATTTACAACACCATATTACCAAGTCTCATGTATTAATTATATTGTCTGTTCTATGTGTAAACTGTACCAGACTTTAATGATACTTGTATGTTAACCCTGAGATTCAGATAAATAATCATCTAATTAAAAATAAAAACACAGTTTTTTTTTTATTTAGTTACAAATCAACGTCAGAGATACTAATTACTTTAATATTACATATTGGCACCCAACATGGGGCCTTCCACATTCGCAGAATAGATTTGGTACTATATTTACTGAATATTACATATTGTCGCCCAACTGGTAGGGCTGAAGTTAGGCAAAGCTACTAACCAAAACACAATTAGTAAAATAACGATTGACCTAATTTTAGCTGGCAACTGCTAGAAGACTAAAAAATGCGATGACGAGAAGCTTCTCAGAAGAGAGGACAAAAGCCAGAGACAGAAGAAGATAGGCGGGAACAAGAAGAAGAAACAGTCAAAGACAGCAAAATGGAAGAACAGGCGGGTGACAATGAAGAAGCCAGAGGAGGCCTTGATTTACAAAAATTATGGGAATTAATTAAAGACGAATCCAAGACATAGAAGGAAGAATTAAAGAAACAAATGAAGGAGGATATTGAAAAAATAATGAAAAGAATATCAAAACACTTAACAAGAAAATGGATAGAAACCAAGAAGTGTTTAAACAAATGAGAGAACAAATGGACAGCAATAATGAAACACTTAAATTACAGTCGGAAGAGTATCATGAAGAAATAAAGCAGAGAATAACGGATACCAATGAAGAAATAATAAAGACCAATGAAACGTTGATACAAGTCCGTGAGGAAATATTAAATAAAGTAAACAATGTCGAAGAGGAAAGTAAAAATAGAATTGAGGGAATCCAACAGGAAACAGTGGGAAAGTTGGAACAAATGAAAGAAAAATAGACGAACAATACTATGAGGTTGGGAACAATTTAGGACGAGTACAACGCCAAGTCATGGAAAATAAAGAAAAGATTGAGGAAATACAGTGAAAAGAATAACAAAAATTAAAGAAGTTATAGAAATACTTAATAGTAGACCGATGAATTACACACACATACCAATAGGAGAAAACCAAGAGGATATTAAGCACCTGGAAAAGAAGACAAAGAAAATGAGACAAATGCATCAAAGAAACAAGGGAGGAGTTGGAGATGATAAACAATGAACTACTTAATGTAATTAATCTCCCAATAACCGACCATAGGGAAATAGGTAATGATAAAAATTATAGTAGGAGCTTAATAGAAATTTTAGAAATAATTCTCAATAAAACTGTGTGTAACAAATTAAAAAGGTCTATAGGTAAATTGAATACACCAGAAATAAAAATGCATAATAAAATGTCATGGATAGCATCAATGATTGATATACAATTGACATATTTGTTTAGTAAACTAGATGATAGAGTGATAGAAATAAGATTTAATACAAGTGAAAATTTTGTATTAGAAACATTGCCGTATAAGGTAATAGAGAGGTATTTGACTAGGACTGAAATAGTTCTGAAAACAATAGCAGTCCGAACAATAAGGGCAATTGAGATCGACCACGGATAAACTAAGTAAGATCGAAAGAAGGGACTGATTTTCTGGGTACCGATCATGCGAACCATTTGAAAAAGGAAACAGAAATAATATTGATTAAGACAAAGACAATATAAATTAAGATTTAAAGAAAACATAACCAAAACTGAAGAAAAGCTAATAAGGAACAAAAGGGGAATTTAAACAGAAAAATAAGAAGAAAAAAGTATTAAATTAACAATTAATTGACACAAAATATTATTTAGGAAAATATAAAAGGGATTCAATAGAATTGAAAACAGGGTAAAGCAAAAACTAACTGAGACATAGAGTACATCAAAGTAAACACTACAAGTGGTGCTGACAACAATCTTGATCAAAACAGGAGCCAACACTTCCTTAACAAACATACCAGAATAAAACGGAGAGAATAGGCACGCTGTCCATAAACCAGATACAATTATAGGAGCCACAGGTAAATAATATAAAATCATAAAGCAGCAAATAAACCTGAATGTTACGAGAGAAGGAATAGGAATTCCTATGGTGTTATTAGTAACCCAAGGGTTACTCTTTAAGGTATAAACAGAGTGTTGTATGCTACGGCGCCACTCTGCGATTATGAATGATCCGCTGAGATAATAGGAATCACAAGTGCCCCTCAGGACAGGAATTTATACTAAGTTAGGGAAAATGTTAGGGTACCTATAGGAAACAAATAAACCGTAACAGAATCAGGAAAGACTGCAGGAAATCAGGGCGTTCCAAGGAAAGGATATACAGAGATCATGAGTTTGGCACAAAAGAAGAGGTCAGTGAACAATCACAATAACTACCGCATGGTATTCTCGAACTCAGAGTAAAGCGAAGAATTTAAATAATATCCGGTTAAACAGTTGTTTAAGAAAGTAAATCCAACTCATGATAAAGGAAGATATAATAGGAAAAATTAGTTTGCCAAATACCAGCCCCATTGTAGCAATACCCCAAGGAATATATAACCAAACCGAGATAAAGAGGTTTTATGAAAAGTGAAGACAGTTTTTGTAGATTTTTGCCATTTATTTCAGTAACTCCTAAAACTACCATTTACTGAAATGACTTGTCTTAAACGGGGGGCTTTATGTAACGTGTCGTTTCACCAAACATAAAACTAATAACATACTAACTAAAAGATAATTTACTGACTGTAACAAACTATGGCTGACGATGACCAAAATACCAAGAGGATAAAGATCCCAGGACAAAAGATGTAAATAAATAAGATTTAATTAATCACACTGTTGAGTACACTTACATATGTTTTTATTTGTGTTAATCTGATTCATTCTAATAAGACAATTTATATTATTATTAATAACTTCATTACTAGTTAAAATGTAAATAAATCTAATGGGAAGGTCTGCGCACCTCAGACCGTTATTTTATTTATCAAGAAAAAATAAATAAAATAAAGTGAATTATTTAAGTTTTACAAATATAATAGGATCAAACTATAATTATAAAAGTGGTATGCTATGACAGTGCTAGAAAGGGAGAATAACAGTGAAATACGGTAAAAAGGGAAAATTGTGTATAATGAAAGTGATTGAACAAAATTGTAATGAGCATTGAAGAAATATATAATCTATATGAAACAGGTATATAACACATATAGTGAAAGAAAACAAATTAACTATTTGAAAAGGAAAAATTTTACATTAAAAACTTATAATAAAATAGCGTAAGGAAGAATAGATAAAGTTCAGCTGAATATTATTAATTAGAAATGGTACACCGAACCTGTGACCCATAAAATAGAGCCAAGGCCTTTAACTAAATAAATTAATGTTTTGAGTGGAAGAAGATTGGTTGTTGAAAAAAATGTGAATTGCAAGCCAGAGCGTTTAAAAAAAATTACTGCTGAGTTTGATGGAAATTGAAGATCAATAAAAGCTGAGATGACCAGGAAAACCAACCCAAGACCTAGAGGCATGATGTTTTGACAGAGAGAGACCAAAAAACCAGGTGTCCAGGAGTGAAGAATCAACCATTAAATCCGTTGGGAAAACTGCAAGATTGGTGAGATCACTCCAAAACAATAACTGAAATATTCGAGCTAACATTGCGACAGTAAAAATATGAATTACCACAAAAACAATAACTGAAATACAATAAAAAAAATAGAAATTGTGAATTATTTTAGTACACTATTATAAAAGTTGTTAATCTTAAGAGATTTTTGTTATAGTTTCTAGTTGTTTAAAAGAACCCACAAACATTCAACAGACATTTACAACACCATATTACCAAGTCTCATGTATTAATTATATTGTCTGTTCTATGTGTAAACTGTACCAGACTTTAATGATACTTGTATGTTAACCCTGAGATTCAGATAAATAATCATCTAATTAAAAATAAAAACACAGTTTTTTTTTTATTTAGTTACAAATCAACGTCAGAGATACTAATTATTTTAATATTACATATTGGCACCCAACATGGGGCCTTCCACATTCGCAGAATAGATTTGGTACTATATTTACTGAATATTACATATTGTCGCCCAACTGGTAGGGCTGAAGTTAGGCAAAGCTACTAACCAAAACACAATTAGTAAAATAACGATTGACCTAATTTTAGCTGGCAACTGCTAGAAGACTAAAAAATGCGACGACGAGAAGCTTCTCAGAAGAGAGGACAAAAGCCAGAGACAGAAGAAGATAGGCGGGAACAAGAAGAAGAAACAGTCAAAGACAGCAAAATGGAAGAACAGGCGGGTGACAATGAAGAAGCCAGAGGAGGCCTTGATTTACAAAAATTATGGGAATTAATTAAAGACGAATCCAAGACATAGAAGGAAGAATTAAAGAAACAAATGAAGGAGGATATTGAAAAAATAATGAAAAGAATATCAAAACACTTAACAAGAAAATGGATAGAAACCAAGAAGTGTTTAAACAAATGAGAGAACAAATGGATAGCAATAAGCAATAATGAAACACTTAAATTACAGTCGGAAGAGTATCATGAAGAAATAAAGCAGAGAATAACGGATACCAATGAAGAAATAATAAAGACCAATGAAACGTTGATACAAGTCCGTGAGGAAATATTAAATAAAGTAAACAATGTCGAAGAGGAAAGTAAAAATAGAATTGAGGGAATCCAACAGGAAACAGTGGGAAAGTTGGAACAAATGAAAGAAAAATAGACGAACAATACTATGAGGTTGGGAACAATTTAGGACGAGTACAACGCCAAGTCATGGAAAATAAAGAAAAGATTGAGGAAATACAGTGAAAAGAATAACAAAAATTAAAGAAGTTATAGAAATACTTAATAGTAGACCGATGAATTACACACACATACCAATAGGAGAAAACTAAGAGGATATTAAGCACCTGGAAAAGAAGACAAAGAAAATGAGACAAATGCATCAAAGGAAACAAGGGAGGAGTTGGAGATGATAAACAATGAACTACTTAATGTAATTAATCTCCCAATAACCGACCATAGGGAAATAGGTAATGATAAAAATTATAGTAGGAGCTTAATAGAAATTTTAGAAATAATTCTCAATAAAACTGTGTGTAACAAATTAAAAAGGTCTATAGGTAAATTGAATACACCAGAAATAAAAATGCATAATAAAATGTCATGGATAGCATCAATGATTGATATACAATTGACATATTTGTTTAGTAAACTAGATGATAGAGTGATAGAAATAAGATTTAATACAAGTGAAAATTTTGTATTAGAAACATTGCCGTATAAGGTAATAGAGAGGTATTTGACTAGGACTGAAATAGTTCTGAAAACAATAGCAGTCCGAACAATAAGGGCAATTGAGATCGACCACGGATAAACTAAGTAAGATCGAAAGAAGGGACTGATTTTCTGGGTACCGATCATGCGAACCATTTGAAAAAGGAAACAAAGAAATAATATTGATTAAGACAAAGACAATATAAATTAAGATTTAAAGAAAACATAACCAAAACTGAAGAAAAGCTAATAAGGAACAAAAGGGGAATTTAAACGGAAAAATAAGAAGAAAAAAGTGTTAAATTAACAATTAATTGACACAAAATATTATTTAGGAAAATATAAAAGGGATTCATTAGAATTGAAAACAGGGTAAAGCAAAAACTAACTGAGACATAGAGTACATCAAAGTAAACACTACAAGGGGTGCTGACAACAATCTTGATCAAAACAGGAGCCAACACTTCCTTAACAAACATACCAGAATAAAACGGAGAGAATAGGCACGCTGTCCATAAACCAGATACAATTATAGGAGCCACAGGTAAATAATATAAAATCATAAAGCAGCAAATAAACCTGAATGTTACGAGAGAAGGAATAGGAATTCCTATGGTGTTATTCGTAACCCAAGGGTTACTCTTTAAGGTATAAACAGAGTGTTGTATGCTACGGCGCCACTCTGCGATTATGAATGATCCGCTGAGATAATAGGAATCACAAGTGCCCCTCAGGACAGGAATTTATACTAAGTTAGGGAAAATGTTAGGGTACCTATAGGAAACAAATAAACCGTAACAGAATCAGGAAAGACTGCAGGAAATCAGGGCGTTCCAAGGAAAGGATATACAGAGATCATGAGTGTGGCACAAAAGAAGAGGTCAGTGAACAATCACAATAACTACCGCATGGTATTCTCGAACTCAGAGTAAAGCGAAGAATTTAAATAATATCCGGTTAAACAGTTGTTTAAGAAAGTAAATCCAACTCATGATAAAGGAAGATATAATAGGAAAAATTAGTTTGCCAAATACCAGCCCCATTGTAGCAATACCCCAAGGAATATATAACCAAACCGAGATAAAGAGGTTTTATGAAAAGTGAAGACAGTTTTTGTAGATTTTTGCCATTTATTTCAGTAACTCCTAAAACTACCATTTACTGAAATGACTTGTCTTAAACGGGGGGCTTTATGTAACGTGTCGTTTCACCAAACATAAAACTAATAACATACTAACTAAAAGATAATTTACTGACTGTAACAAACTATGGCTGACGATGACCAAAATACCAAGAGGATAAAGATCCCAGGACAAAAGATGTAAATAAATAAGATTTAATTAATCACACTGTTGAGTACACTTACATATGTTTTTATTTGTGTTAATCTGATTCATTCTAATAAGACAATTTATATTATTATTAATAACTTCATTACTAGTTAAAATGTAAATAAATCTAATGGGAAGGTCTGCGCACCTCAGACCGTTATTTTATTTATCAAGAAAAAATAAATAAAATAAAGTGAATTATTTAAGTTTTACAAATATAATAGGATCAAACTATAATTATAAAAGTGGTATGCTATGACAGTGCTAGAAAGGGAGAATAACAGTGAAATACGGTAAAAAGGGAAAATTGTGTATAATGAAAGTGATTGAACAAAATTGTAATGAGCATTGAAGAAATATATAATCTATATGAAACAGGTATATAACACATATAGTGAAAGAAAACAAATTAACTATTTGAAAAGGAAAAATTTTACATTAAAAACTTATAATAAAATAGCGTAAGGAAGAAAAGATAAAGTTCAGCTGAATATTATTAATTAGAAATGGTACACCGAACCTGTGACCCATAAAATAGAGCCAAGGCCTTTAACTAAATAAATTAATGTTTTGAGTGGAAGAAGATTGGTTGTTGAAAAAAATGTGAATTGCAAGCCAGAGCATTTAAAAAAAATTACTGCTGAGTTTGATGGAAATTGAAGATCAATAAAAGCTGAGATGACCAGGAAAACCAACCCAAGACCTAGAGGCATGATGTTTTGACAGAGGGAGACCAAAAAACCAGGTGTCCAGGAGTGAAGAATCAACCATTAAATCCGTTGGGAAAACTGCAAGATTGGTGAGATCACTCCAAAACAATAACTGAAATATTCGAGCTAACATTGCGACAGTAAAAATATGAATTACCACAAAAACAATAACTGAAATACAATAAAAAAAATAGAAATTGTGAATTATTTTAGTACACTATTATAAAAGTTGTTAATCTTAAGAGATTTTTGTTATAGTTTCTAGTTGTTTAAAAGAACCCACAAACATTCAACAGACATTTACAACACCATATTACCAAGTCTCATGTATTAATTATATTGTCTGTTCTATGTGTAAACTGTACCAGACTTTAATGATACTTGTATGTTAACCCTGAGATTCATGAGATTCAGATAAATAATCATCTAATTAAAAATAAAAACACAGTTTTTTTTTTATTTAGTTACAAATCAACGTCAGAGATACTAATTATTTTAATATTACATATTGGCACCCAACATGGGGCCTTCCACATTCGCAGAATAGATTTGGTACTATATTTACTGAATATTACATATTGTCGCCCAACTGGTAGGGCTGAAGTTAGGCAAAGCTACTAACCAAAACACAATTAGTAAAATAACGATTGACCTAATTTTAGCTGGCAACTGCTAGAAGACTAAAAAATGCGATGACGAGAAGCTTCTCAGAAGAGAGGACAAAAGCCAGAGACAGAAGAAGATAGGCGGGAACAAGAAGAAGAAACAGTCAAAGACAGCAAAATGGAAGAACAGGCGGGTGACAATGAAGAAGCCAGAGGAGGCCTTGATTTACAAAAATTATGGGAATTAATTAAAGACGAATCCAACACATAGAAGGAAGAATTAAAGAAACAAATGAAGGAGGATATTGAAAAAATAATGAAAAGAATATCAAAACACTTAACAAGAAAATGGATAGAAACCAAGAAGTGTTTAAACAAATGAGAGAACAAATGGACAGCAATAATGAAACACTTAAATTACAGTCGGAAGAGTATCATGAAGAAATAAAGCAGAGAATAACGGATACCAATGAAGAAATAATAAAGACCAATGAAACGTTGATACAAGTCCGTGAGGAAATATTAAATAAAGTAAACAATGTCGAAGAGGAAAGTAAAAATAGAATTGAGGGAATCCAACAGGAAACAGTGGGAAAGTTGGAACAAATGAAAGAAAAATAGACGAACAATACTATGAGGTTGGGAACAATTTAGGATGAGTACAACGCCAAGTCATGGAAAATAAAGAAAAGATTGAGGAAATACAGTGAAAAGAATAACAAAAATTAAAGAAGTTATAGAAATACTTAATAGTAGACCGATGAATTACACACACATACCAATAGGAGAAAACCAAGAGGATATTAAGCACCTGGAAAAGAAGACAAAGAAAATGAGACAAATGCATCAAAGGAAACAAGGGAGGAGTTGGAGATGATAAACAATGAACTACTTAATGTAATTAATCTCCCAATAACCGACCATAGGGAAATAGGTGATGATAAAAATTATAGTAGGAGCTTAATAGAAATTTTAGAAATAATTCTCAATAAAACTGTGTGTAACAAATTAAAAAGGTCTATAGGTAAATTGAATACACCAGAAATAAAAATGCATAATAAAATGTCATGGATAGCATCAATGATTGATATACAATTGACATATTTGTTTAGTAAACTAGATGATAGAGTGATAGAAATAAGATTTAATACAAGTGAAAATTTTGTATTAGAAACATTGCCGTATAAGGTAATAGAGAGGTATTTGACTAGGACTGAAATAGTTCTGAAAACAATAGCAGTCCGAACAATAAG
Source organism: Magicicada septendecula (assembly GCA_034769895.1). Classification (NCBI taxonomy): domain Eukaryota; kingdom Metazoa; phylum Arthropoda; class Insecta; order Hemiptera; family Cicadidae; genus Magicicada; species Magicicada septendecula. Next base: position 270,544,411 of record CM068373.1, read on the forward strand.
GGCAATTGAGATCGACCACGGATAAACTAAGTAAGATCGAAAGAAGGGACTGATTTTCTGGGTACCGATCATGCGAACCATTTGAAAAAGGAAACAAAGAAATAATATTGATTAAGACAAAGACAATATAAATTAAGATTTAAAGAAAACATAACCAAAACTGAAGAAAAGCTAATAAGGAACAAAAGGGGAATTTAAACGGAAAAATAAGAAGAAAAAAGTATTAAATTAACAATTAATTGACACAAAATATTATTTAGGAAAATATAAAAGGGATTCAATAGAATTGAAAACAGGGTAAAGCAAAAACTAACTGAGACATAGAGTACATCAAAGTAAACACTACAAGTGGTGCTGACAACAATCTTGATCAAAACAGGAGCCAACACTTCCTTAACAAACATACCAGAATAAAACGGAGAGAATAGGCACGCTGTCCATAAACCAGATACAATTATAGGAGCCACAGGTAAATAATATAAAATCATAAAGCAGCAAATAAACCTGAATGTTACGAGAGAAGGAATAGGAATTCCTATGGTGTTATTAGTAACCCAAGGGTTACTCTTTAAGGTATAAACAGAGTGTTGTATGCTACGGCGCCACTCTGCGATTATGAATGATCCGCTGAGATAATAGGAACCACAAGTGCCCCTCAGGACAGGAATTTATACTAAGTTAGGGAAAATGTTAGGGTACCTATAGGAAACAAATAAACCGTAACAGAATCAGGAAAGACTGCAGGAAATCAGGGCGTTCCAAGGAAAGGATATACAGAGATCATGAGTGTGGCACAAAAGAAGAGGTCAGTGAACAATCACAATAACTACCGCATGGTATTCTCGAACTCAGAGTAAAGCGAAGAATTTAAATAATATCCGGTTAAACAGTTGTTTAAGAAAGTAAATCCAACTCATGATAAAGGAAGATATAATAGGAAAAATTAGTTTGCCAAATACCAGCCCCATTGTAGCAATACCCCAAGGAATATATAACCAAACCGAGATAAAGAGGTTTTATGAAAAGTGAAGACAGTTTTTGTAGATTTTTGCCATTTATTTCAGTAACTCCTAAAACTACCATTTACTGAAATGACTTGTCTTAAACGGGGGGCTTTATGTAACGTGTCGTTTCACCAAACATAAAACTAATAACATACTAACTAAAAGATAATTTACTGACTGTAACAAACTATGGCTGACGATGACCAAAATACCAAGAGGATAAAGATCCCAGGACAAAAGATGTAAATAAATAAGATGTAATTAATCACACTGTTGAGTACACTTACATATGTTTTTATTTGTGTTAATCTGATTCATTCTAATAAGACAATTTATATTATTATTAATAACTTCATTACTAGTTAAAATGTAAATAAATCTAATGGGAAGGTCTGCGCACCTCAGACCGTTATTTTATTTATCAAGAAAAAATAAATAAAATAAAGTGAATTATTTAAGTTTTACAAATATAATAGGATCAAACTATAATTATAAAAGTGGTATGCTATGACAGTGCTAGAAAGGGAGAATAACAGTGAAATACGGTAAAAAGGGAAAATTGTGTATAATGAAAGTGATTGAACAAAATTGTAATGAGCATTGAAGAAATATATAATCTATATGAAACAGGTATATAACACATATAGTGAAAGAAAACAAATTAACTATTTGAAAAGGAAAAATTTTACATTAAAAACTTATAATAAAATAGCGTAAGGAAGAAAAGATAAAGTTCAGCTGAATATTATTAATTAGAAATGGTACACCGAACCTGTGACCCATAAAATAGAGCCAAGGCCTTTAACTAAATAAATTAATGTTTTGAGTGGAAGAAGATTGGTTGTTGAAAAAAATGTGAATTGCAAGCCAGAGCGTTTAAAAAAAATTACTGCTGAGTTTGATGGAAATTGAAGATCAATAAAAGCTGAGATGACCAGGAAAACCAACCCAAGACCTAGAGGCATGATGTTTTGACAGAGAGAGACCAAAAAACCAGGTGTCCAGGAGCGAAGAATCAACCATTAAATCCGTTGGGAAAACTGCAAGATTGGTGAGATCACTCCAAAACAATAACTGAAATATTCGAGCTAACATTGCGACAGTAAAAATATGAATTACCACAAAAACAATAACTGAAATACAATAAAAAAAATAGAAATTGTGAATTATTTTAGTACACTATTATAAAAGTTGTTAATCTTAAGAGATTTTTGTTATAGTTTCTAGTTGTTTAAAAGAACCCACAAACATTCAACAGACATTTACAACACCATATTACCAAGTCTCATGTATTAATTATATTGTCTGTTCTATGTGTAAACTGTACCAGACTTTAATGATACTTGTATGTTAACCCTGAGATTCAGATAAATAATCATCTAATTAAAAATAAAAACACAGTTTTTTTTTTATTTAGTTACAAATCAACGTCAGAGATACTAATTATTTTAATATTACATATTGGCACCCAACATGGGGCCTTCCACATTCGCAGAATAGATTTGGTACTATATTTACTGAATATTACATATTGTCGCCCAACTGGTAGGGCTGAAGTTAGGCAAAGCTACTAACCAAAACACAATTAGTAAAATAACGATTGACCTAATTTTAGCTGGCAACTGCTAGAAGACTAAAAAATGCGACGACGAGAAGCTTCTCAGAAGAGAGGACAAAAGCCAGAGACAGAAGAAGATAGGCGGGAACAAGAAGAAGAAACAGTCAAAGACAGCAAAATGGAAGAACAGGCGGGTGACAATGAAGAAGCCAGAGGAGGCCTTGATTTACAAAAATTATGGGAATTAATTAAAGACGAATCCAAGACATAGAAGGAAGAATTAAAGAAACAAATGAAGGAGGATATTGAAAAAATAATGAAAAGAATATCAAAACACTTAACAAGAAAATGGATAGAAACCAAGAAGTGTTTAAACAAATGAGAGAACAAATGGACAGCAATAATGAAACACTTAAATTACAGTCGGAAGAGTATCATGAAGAAATAAAGCAGAGAATAACGGATACCTATGAAGAAATAATAAAGACCAATGAAACGTTGATACAAGTCCGTGAGGAAATATTAAATAAAGTAAACAATGTCGAAGAGGAAAGTAAAAATAGAATTGAGGGAATCCAACAGGAAACAGTGGGAAAGTTGGAACAAATGAAAGAAAAATAGACGAACAATACTATGAGGTTGGGAACAATTTAGGACGAGTACAACGCCAAGTCATGGAAAATAAAGAAAAGATTGAGGAAATACAGTGAAAAGAATAACAAAAATTAAAGAAGTTATAGAAATACTTAATAGTAGACCGATGAATTACACACACATACCAATAGGAGAAAACTAAGAGGATATTAAGCACCTGGAAAAGAAGACAAAGAAAATGAGACAAATGCATCAAAGGAAACAAGGGAGGAGTTGGAGATGATAAACAATGAACTACTTAATGTAATTAATCTCCCAATAACCGACCATAGGGAAATAGGTAATGATAAAAATTATAGTAGGAGCTTAATAGAAATTTTAGAAATAATTCTCAATAAAACTGTGTGCAACAAATTAAAAAGGTCTATAGGTAAATTGAATACACCAGAAATAAAAATGCATAATAAAATGTCATGGATAGCATCAATGATTGATATACAATTGACATATTTGTTTAGTAAACTAGATGATAGAGTGATAGAAATAAGATTTAATACAAGTGAAAATTTTGTATTAGAAACATTGCCGTATAAGGTAATAGAGAGGTATTTGACTAGGACTGAAATAGTTCTGAAAACAATAGCAGTCCGAACAATAAGGGCAATTGAGATCGACCACGGATAAACTAAGTAAGATCGAAAGAAGGGACTGATTTTCTGGGTACCGATCATGCGAACCATTTGAAAAAGGAAACAAAGAAATAATATTGATTAAGACAAAGACAATATAAATTAAGATTTAAAGAAAACATAACCAAAACTGAAGAAAAGCTAATAAGGAACAAAAGGGGAATTTAAACGGAAAAATAAGAAGAAAAAAGTGTTAAATTAACAATTAATTGACACAAAATATTATTTAGGAAAATATAAAAGGGATTCATTAGAATTGAAAACAGGGTAAAGCAAAAACTAACTGAGACATAGAGTACATCAAAGTAAACACTACAAGGGGTGCGACAACAATCTTGATCAAAACAGGAGCCAACACTTCCTTAACAAACATACCAGAATAAAACGGAGAGAATAGGCACGCTGTCCATAAACCAGATACAATTATAGGAGCCACAGGTAAATAATATAAAATCATAAAGCAGCAAATAAACCTGAATGTTACGAGAGAAGGAATAGGAATTCCTATGGTGTTATTCGTAACCCAAGGGTTACTCTTTAAGGTATAAACAGAGTGTTGTATGCTACGGCGCCACTCTGCGATTATGAATGATCCGCTGAGATAATAGGAATCACAAGTGCCCCTCAGGACAGGAATTTATACTAAGTTAGGGAAAATGTTAGGGTACCTATAGGAAACAAATAAACCGTAACAGAATCAGGAAAGACTGCAGGAAATCAGGGCGTTCCAAGGAAAGGATATACAGAGATCATGAGTGTGGCACAAAAGAAGAGGTCAGTGAACAATCACAATAACTACCGCATGGTATTCTCGAACTCAGAGTAAAGCGAAGAATTTAAATAATATCCGGTTAAACAGTTGTTTAAGAAAGTAAATCCAACTCATGATAAAGGAAGATATAATAGGAAAAATTAGTTTGCCAAATACCAGCCCCATTGTAGCAATACCCCAAGGAATATATAACCAAACCGAGATAAAGAGGTTTTATGAAAAGTGAAGACAGTTTTTATAGATTTTTGCCATTTATTTCAGTAACTCCTAAAACTACCATTTACTGAAATGACTTGTCTTAAACGGGGGGCTTTATGTAACGTGTCGTTTCACCAAACATAAAACTAATAACATACTAACTAAAAGATAATTTACTGACTGTAACAAACTATGGCTGACGATGACCAAAATACCAAGAGGATAAAGATCCCAGGACAAAAGATGTAAATAAATAAGATTTAATTAATCACACTGTTGAGTACACTTACATATGTTTTTATTTGTGTTAATCTGATTCATTCTAATAAGACAATTTATATTATTATTAATAACTTCATTACTAGTTAAAATGTAAATAAATCTAATGGGAAGGTCTGCGCACCTCAGACCGTTATTTTATTTATCAAGAAAAAATAAATAAAATAAAGTGAATTATTTAAGTTTTACAAATATAATAGGATCAAACTATAATTATAAAAGTGGTATGCTATGAGAGTGCTAGAAAGGGAGAATAACAGTGAAATACGGTAAAAAGGGAAAATTGTGGATAATGAAAGTGATTGAACAAAATTGTAATGAGCATTGAAGAAATATATAATCTATATGAAACAGGTATATAACACATATAGTGAAAGAAAACAAATTAACTATTTGAAAAGGAAAAATTTTACATTAAAAACTTATAATAAAATAGCGTAAGGAAGAAAAGATAAAGTTCAGCTGAATATTATTAATTAGAAATGGTACACCGAACCTGTGACCCATAAAATAGAGCCAAGGCCTTTAACTAAATAAATTAATGTTTTGAGTGGAAGAAGATTGGTTGTTGAAAAAAATGTGAATTGCAAGCCAGAGCATTTAAAAAAAATTACTGCTGAGTTTGATGGAAATTGAAGATCAATAAAAGCTGAGATGACCAGGAAAACCAACCCAAGACCTAGAGGCATGATGTTTTGACAGAGGGAGACCAAAAAACCAGGTGTCCAGGAGTGAAGAATCAACCATTAAATCCGTTGGGAAAACTGCAAGATTGGTGAGATCACTCCAAAACAATAACTGAAATATTCGAGCTAACATTGCGACAGTAAAAATATGAATTACCACAAAAACAATAACTGAAATACAATAAAAAAAATAGAAATTGTGAATTATTTTAGTACACTATTATAAAAGTTGTTAATCTTAAGAGATTTTTGTTATAGTTTCTAGTTGTTTAAAAGAACCCACAAACATTCAACATACATTTACAACACCATATTACCAAGTCTCATGTATTAATTATATTGTCTGTTCTATGTGTAAACTGTACCAGACTTTAATGATACTTGTATGTTAACCCTGAGATTCAGATAAATAATCATCTAATTAAAAATAAAAACACAGTTTTTTTTTTATTTAGTTACAAATCAACGTCAGAGATACTAATTATTTTAATATTACATATTGGCACCCAACATGGGGCCTTCCACATTCGCAGAATAGATTTGGTACTATATTTACTGAATATTACATATTGTCGCCCAACTGGTAGGGCTGAAGTTAGGCAAAGCTACTAACCAAAACACAATTAGTAAAATAACGATTGACCTAATTTTAGCTGGCAACTGCTAGAAGACTAAAAAATGCGATGACGAGAAGCTTCTCAGAAGAGAGGACAAAAGCCAGAGACAGAAGAAGATAGGCGGGAACAAGAAGAAGAAACAGTCAAAGACAGCAAAATGGAAGAACAGGCGGGTGACAATGAAGAAGCCAGAGGAGGCCTTGATTTACAAAAATTATGGGAATTAATTAAAGACGAATCCAAGACATAGAAGGAAGAATTAAAGAAACAAATGAAGGAGGATATTGAAAAAATAATGAAAAGAATATCAAAACACTTAACAAGAAAATGGATAGAAACCAAGAAGTGTTTAAACAAATGAGAGAACAAATGGACAGCAATAATGAAACACTTAAATTACAGTCGGAAGAGTATCATGAAGAAATAAAGCAGAGAATAACGGATACCAATGAAGAAATAATAAAGACCAATGAAACGTTGATACAAGTCCGTGAGGAAATATTAAATAAAGTAAACAATGTCGAAGAGGAAAGTAAAAATAGAATTGAGGGAATCCAACAGGAAACAGTGGGAAAGTTGGAACAAATGAAAGAAAAATAGACGAACAATACTATGAGGTTGGGAACAATTTAGGATGAGTACAACGCCAAGTCATGGAAAATAAAGAAAAGATTGAGGAAATACAGTGAAAAGAATAACAAAAATTAAAGAAGTTATAGAAATACTTAATAGTAGACCGATGAATTACACACACATACCAATAGGAGAAAACCAAGAGGATATTAAGCACCTGGAAAAGAAGACAAAGAAAATGAGACAAATGCATCAAAGGAAACAAGGGAGGAGTTGGAGATGATAAACAATGAACTACTTAATGTAATTAATCTCCCAATAACCGACCATAGGGAAATAGGTAATGATAAAAATTATAGTAGGAGCTTAATAGAAATTTTAGAAATAATTCTCAATAAAACTGTGTGTAACAAATTAAAAAGGTCTATAGGTAAATTGAATACACCAGAAATAAAAATGCATAATAAAATGTCATGGATAGCATCAATGATTTATATACAATTGACATATTTGTTTAGTAAACTAGATGATAGAGTGATAGAAATAAGATTTAATACAAGTGAAAATTTTGTATTAGAAACATTGCCGTATAAGGTAATAGAGAGGTATTTGACTAGGACTGAAATAGTTCTGAAAACAATAGCAGTCCGAACAATAAGGGCAATTGAGATCGACCACGGATAAACTAAGTAAGATCGAAAGAAGGGACTGATTTTCTGGGTACCGATCATGCGAACCATTTGAAAAAGGAAACAAAGAAATAATATTGATTAAGACAAAGACAATATAAATTAAGATTTAAAGAAAACATAACCAAAACTGAAGAAAAGCTAATAAGGAACAAAAGGGGAATTTAAACGGAAAAATAAGAAGAAAAAAGTATTAAATTAACAATTAATTGACACAAAATATTATTTAGGAAAATATAAAAGGGATTCATTAGAATTGAAAACAGGGTAAAGCAAAAACTAACTGAGACATAGAGTACATCAAAGTAAACACTACAAGGGGTGCTGACAACAATCTAGATCAAAACAGGAGCCAACACTTCCTTAACAAACATACCAGAATAAAACGGAGAGAATAGGCACGCTGTCCATAAACCAGATACAATTATAGGAGCCACAGGTAAATAATATAAAATCATAAAGCAGCAAATAAACCTGAATGTTACGAGAGAAGGAATAGGAATTCCTATGGTGTTATTAGTAACCCAAGGGTTACTCTTTAAGGTATAAACAGAGTGTTGTATGCTACGGCGCCACTCTGCGATTATGAATGATCCCCTGAGATAATAGGAATCACAAGTGCCCCTCAGGACAGGAATTTATACTAAGTTAGGGAAAATGTTAGGGTACCTATAGGAAACAAATAAACCGTAACAGAATCAGGAAAGACTGCAGGAAATCAGGGCGTTCCAAGGAAAGGATATACAGAGATCATGAGTGTGGCACAAAAGAAGAGGTCAGTGAACAATCACAATAACTACCGCATGGTATTCTCGAACTCAAAGTAAAGCGAAGAATTTAAATAATATCCGGTTAAACAGTTGTTTAAGAAAGTAAATCCAACTCATGATAAAGGAAGATATAATAGGAAAAATTAGTTTGCCAAATACCAGCCCCATTGTAGCAATACCCCAAGAAATATATAACCAAACCGAGATAAAGAGGTTTTATGAAAAGTGAAGACAGTTTTTGTAGATTTTTACCATTTATTTCAGTAACTCCTAAAACTACCATTTACTTAAATGACTTGTCTTAAACGGGGGGCTTTATGTAACGTGTCGTTTCACCAAACATAAAACTAATAACATACTAACTAAAAGATAATTTACTGACTGTAACAAACTATGGCTGACGATGACCAAAATACCAAGAGGATAAAAATCCCAGGAAAAAAGATGTAAATAAATAAGATGTAATTAATCACACTGTTGAGTACACTTACATATGTTTTTATTTGTGTTAATCTGATTCATTCTAATAAGACAATTTATATTATTATTAATAACTTCATTACTAGTTAAAATGTAAATAAATCTAATGGGAAAGTCTGCGCACCTCAGACCGTTATTTTATTTATCAAGAAAAAATAAATAAAATAAAGTGAATTATTTAAGTTTTACAAATATAATAGGATCAAACTATAATTATAAAAGTGGTACGCTATGACAGTGCTAGAAAGGGAGAATAACAGTGAAATACGGTAAAAAGGGAAAATTGTGTATAATGAAAGTGATTGAACAAAATTGTAATGAGCATTGAAGAAATATATAATCTATATGAAACAGGTATATAACACATATAGTGAAAGAAAACAAATTAACTATTTGAAAAGGAAAAATTTTACATTAAAAACTTATAATAAAATAGCGTAAGGAAGAAAAGATAAAGTTCAGCTGAATATTATTAATTAGAAATGGTACACCGAACCTGTGACCCATAAAGTAGAGCCAAGGCCTTTAACTAAATAAATTAATGTTTTGAGTGGAAGAAGATTGGTTGTTGAAAAAAATGTGAATTGCAAACCAGAGCGTTTAAAAAAAATTACTGCTGAGTTTGATGGAAATTGAAGATCAATAAAAGCTGAGATGACCAGGAAAACCAACCCAAGACCTAGAGGCATGATGTTTTGACAGAGGGAGACCAAAAAACCAGGTGTCCTGGAGTGAAGAATCAACCATTAAATCCGTTGGGGAAACTGCAAGATTGGTGAGATCACTCCAAAACAATAACTGAAATGTTCGAGCTAACATTGCGACAGTAAAAATATGAGTTACCACAAAAACAATAACTGAAATACAATAAAAAAAATAGTAATTGTGAATTATTTTAGTACACTATTATAAAAGTTGTTAATCTTAAGAGTTTTTTGTTCTAGTTTCTAGTTGTTTAAAAGAACCCACAAACATTCAACATACATTTACAACACCATATTACCAAGTCTCATGTATTAATTATATTGTCTGTTCTATGTGTAAACTGTACCAGACTTTAATGATACTTGTATGTTAACCCTGAGATTCAGATAAATAATCATCTAATTAAAAATAAAAACACAGTTTTTTTTTTATTTAGTTACAAATCAACGTCAGAGATACTAATTATTTTAATATTACATATTGGCACCCAACATGGGGCCTTCCACATTCGCAGAATAGATTTGGTACTATATTTACTGAATATTACATATTGTCGCCCAACTGGTAGGGCTGAAGTTAGGCAAAGCTACTAACCAAAACACAATTAGTAAAATAACGATTGACCTAATTTTAGCTGGCAACTGCTAGAAGACTAAAAAATGCGATGACGAGAAGCTTCTCAGAAGAGAGGACAAAAGCCAGAGACAGAAGAAGATAGGCGGGAACAAGAAGAAGAAACAGTCAAAGACAGCAAAATGGAAGAACAGGCGGGTGACAATGAAGAAGCCAGAGGAGGCCTTGATTTACAAAAATTATGGGAATTAATTAAAGACGAATCCAAGACATAGAAGGAAGAATTAAAGAAACAAATGAAGGAGGATATTGAAAAAATAATGAAAAGAATATCAAAACACTTAACAAGAAAATGGATAGAAACCAAGAAGTGTTTAAACAAATGAGAGAACAAATGGACAGCAATAATGAAACACTTAAATTACAGTCGGAAGAGTATCATGAAGAAATAAAGCAGAGAATAACGGATACCAATGAAGAAATAATAAAGACCAATGAAACGTTGATACAAGTCCGTGAGGAAATATTAAATAAAGTAAACAATGTCGAAGAGGAAAGTAAAAATAGAATTGAGGGAATCCAACAGGAAACAGTGGGAAAGTTGGAACAAATGAAAGAAAAATAGACGAACAATACTATGAGGTTGGGAACAATTTAGGACGAGTACAACGCCAAGTCATGGAAAATAAAGAAAAGATTGAGGAAATACAGTGAAAAGAATAACAAAAATTAAAGAAGTTATAGAAATACTTAATAGTAGACCGATGAATTACACACACATACCAATAGGAGAAAACCAAGAGGATATTAAGCACCTGGAAAAGAAGACAAAGAAAATGAGACAAATGCATCAAAGGAAACAAGGGAGGAGTTGGAGATGATAAACAATGAACTACTTAATGTAATTAATCTCCCAATAACCAACCATAGGGAAATAGGTAATGATAAAAATTATAGTAGGAGCTTAATAGAAATTTTAGAAATAATTCTCAATAAAACTGTGTGTAACAAATTAAAAAGGTCTATAAATAAATTGAATACACCAGAAATAAAAATGCAAAATAAAATGTCATGGATAGCATCAATGATTGATATACAATTGACATATTTGTTTAGTAAACTAGATGATAGAGTGATAGAAATAAGATTTAATACAAGTGAAAATTTTGTATTAGAAACATTGCCGTATAAGGTAATAGAGAGGTATTTGACTAGGACTGAAATAGGTCTGAAAACAATAGCAGTCCGAACAATAAGGGCAATTGAGATCGACCACGGATAAACTAAGTAAGATCGAAAGAAGGGACTGATTTTCTGGGTACCGATCATGCGAACCATTTGAAAAAGGAAACAAAGAAATAATATTGATTAAGACAAAGACAATATAAATTAAGATTTAAAGAAAACATAACCAAAACTGAAGAAAAGCTAATAAGGAACAAAAGGGGTATTTAAACGGAAAAATAAGAAGAAAAAAGTATTAAATTAACAATTAATTGACACAAAATATTATTTAGGAAAATATAAAAGGGATTCATTAGAATTGAAAACAGGGTAAAGCAAAAACTAACTGAGACATAGAGTACATCAAAGTAAACACTACAAGGGGTGCTGACAACAATCTTGATCAAAACAGGAGCCAACACTTCCTTAACAAACATACCAGAATAAAACGGAGAGAATAGGCACGCTGTCCATAAACCAGATACAATTATAGGAGCCACAGGTAAATAATATAAAATCATAAAGCAGCAAATAAACCTGAATGTTACGAGAGAAGGAATACGAATTCCTATGGTGTTATTAGTAACCCAAGGGTTACTCTTTAAGGTATAAACAGAGTGTTGTATGCTACGGCGCCACTCTGCGATTATGAATGATCCCCTGAGATAATAGGAATCACAAGTGCCCCTCAGGACAGGAATTTATACTAAGTTAGGGAAAATGTTAGGGTACCTATAGGAAACAAATAAACCGTAACAGAATCAGGAAAGACTGCAGGAAATCAGGGCGTTCCAAGGAAAGGATATACAGAGATCATGAGTGTGGCACAAAAGAAGAGGTCAGTGAACAATCACAATAACTACCGCATGGTATTCTCGAACTCAAAGTAAAGCGAAGAATTTAAATAATATCCGGTTAAACAGTTGTTTAAGAAAGTAAATCCAACTCATGATAAAGGAAGATATAATAGGAAAAATTAGTTTGCCAAATACCAGCCCCATTGTAGCAATACCCCAAGAAATATATAACCAAACCGAGATAAAGAGGTTTTATGAAAAGTGAAGACAGTTTTTGTAGATTTTTACCATTTATTTCAGTAACTCCTAAAACTACCATTTACTGAAATGACTTGTCTTAAACGGGGGGCTTTATGTAACGTGTCGTTTCACCAAACATAAAACTAATAACATACTAACTAAAAGATAATTTACTGACTGTAACAAACTATGGCTGACGATGACCAAAATACCAAGAGGATAAAGATCCCAGGACAAAAGATGTAAATAAATAAGATGTAATTAATCACACTGTTGAGTACACTTACATATGTTTTTATTTGTGTTAATCTGATTCATTCTAATAAGACAATTTATATTATTATTAATAACTTCATTACTAGTTAAAATGTAAATAAATCTAATGGGAAAGTCTGCGCACCTCAGACCGTTATTTTATTTATCAAGAAAAAATAAATAAAATAAAGTGAATTATTTAAGTTTTACAAATATAATAGGATCAAACTATAATTATAAAAGTGGTATGCTATGACAGTGCTAGAAAGGGAGAATAACAGTGAAATACGGTAAAAAGGGAAAATTGTGTATAATGAAAGTGATTGAACAAAATTGTAATGAGCATTGAAGAAATATATAATCTATATGAAACAGGTATATAACACATATAGTGAAAGAAAACAAATTAACTATTTGAAAAGGAAAAATTTTACATTAAAAACTTATAATAAAATAGCGTAAGGAAGAAAAGATAAAGTTCAGCTGAATATTATTAATTAGAAATGGTACACCGAACCTGTGACCCATAAAATAGAGCCAAGGCCTTTAACTAAATAAATTAATGTTTTGAGTGGAATAAGATAGGTTGTTGAAAAAAATGTGAATTGCAAGCCAGAGCGTTTAAAAAAAATTACTGCTGAGTTTGATGGAAATTGAAGATCAATAAAAGCTGAGATGACCAGGAAAACCAACCCAAGACCTAGAGGCATGATGTTTTGACAGAGAGAGACCAAAAAACCAGGTGTCCAGGAGTGAAGAATCAACCATTAAATCCGTTGGGAAAACTGCAAGATTGGTGAGATCACTCCAAAACAATAACTGAAATATTCGAGCTAACATTGCGACAGTAAAAATATGAATTACCACAAAAACAATAACTGAAATACAATAAAAAAAATAGTAATTGTGAATTATTTTAGTACACTATTATAAAAGTTGTTAATCTTAAGAGATTTTTGTTATAGTTTCTAGTTGTTTAAAAGAACCCACAAATATTCAACAGACATTTACAACACCATATTACCAAGTCTCATGTATTAATTATATTGTCTGTTCTATGTGTAAACTGTACCAGACTTTAATGATACTTGTATGTTAACCCTGAGATTCAGATAAATAATCATCTAATTAAAAATAAAAACACAGTTTTTTTTTTATTTAGTTACAAATCAACGTCAGAGATACTAATTATTTTAATATTACATATTGGCACCCAACATGGGGCCTTCCACATTCGCAGAATAGATTTGGTACTATATTTACTGAATATTACATATTGTCGCCCAACTGGTAGGGCTGAAGTTAGGCAAAGCTACTAACCAAAACACAATTAGTAAAATAACGATTGACCTAATTTTAGCTGGCAACTGCTAGAAGACTAAAAAATGCGATGACGAGAAGCTTCTCAGAAGAGAGGACAAAAGCCAGAGACAGAAGAAGATAGGCGGGAACAAGAAGAAGAAACAGTCAAAGACAGCAAAATGGAAGAACAGGCGGGTGACAATGAAGAAGCCAGAGGAGGCCTTGATTTACAAAAATTATGGGAATTAATTAAAGACGATTCCAAGACATAGAAGGAAGAATTAAAGAAACAAATGAAGGAGGATATTGAAAAAATAATGAAAAGAATATCAAAACACTTAACAAGAAAATGGATAGAAACCAAGAAATGTTTAAACAAATGAGAGAACAAATGGACAGCAATAATGAAACACTTAAATTACAGTCGGAAGAGTATCATGAAGAAATAAAGCAGAGAATAACGGATACCAATGAAGAAATAATAAAGACCAATGAAACGTTGATACAAGTCCGTGAGGAAATATTAAATAAAGTAAACAATGTCGAAGAGGAAAGTAAAAATAAAATTGAGGGAATCCAACAGGAAACAGTGGGAAAGTTGGAACAAATGAAAGAAAAATAGACGAACAATACTATGAGGTTGGGAACAATTTAGGACGAGTACAACGCCAAGTCATGGAAAATAAAGAAAAGATTGAGGAAATACAGTGAAAAGAATAACAAAAATTAAAGAAGTTATAGAAATACTTAATAGTAGACCGATGAATTACACACACATACCAATAGGAGAAAACCAAGAGGATATTAAGCACCTGGAAAAGAAGACAAAGAAAATGAGACAAATGCATCAAAGGAAACAAGGGAGGAGTTGTAGATGATAAACAATGAACTACTTAATGTAATTAATCTCCCAATAACCGACCATAGGGAAATAGGTAATGATAAAAATTATAGTAGGAGCTTAATAGAAATTTTAGAAATAATTCTCAATAAAACTGTGTGTAACAAATTAAAAAGGTCTATAGGTAAATTGAATACACCAGAAATAAAAATGCATAATAAAATGTCATGGATAGCATCAATGATTGATATACAATTGACATATTTGTTTAGTAAACTAGATGATAGAGTGATAGAAATAAGATTTAATACAAGTGAAAATTTTGTATTAGAAACATTGCCGTATAAGGTAATAGAGAGGTATTTGACTAGGACTGAAATAGTTCTGAAAACAATAGCAGTCCGAACAATAAGGGCAATTGAGATCGACCACGGATAAACTAAGTAAGATCGAAAGAAGGGACTGATTTTCTGGGTACCGATCATGCGAACCATTTGAAAAAGGAAACAAAGAAATAATATTGATTAAGACAAAGACAATATAAATTAAGATTTAAAGAAAACATAACCAAAACTGAAGAAAAGCTAATAAGGAACAAAAGGGGAATTTAAACGGAAAAATAAGAAGAAAAAAGTATTAAATTAACAATTAATTGACACAAAATATTATTTAGGAAAATATAAAAGGGATTCATTAGAATTGAAAACAGGTTAAGCAAAAACTAACTGAGACATAGAGTACATCAAAGTAAACACTACAAGGGGTGCTGACAACAATCTTGATCAAAACAGGAGCCAACACTTCCTTAACAAACATACCAGAATAAAACGGAGAGAATAGGCACGCTGTCCATAAACCAGATACAATTATAGGAGCCACAGGTAAATAATATAAAATCATAAAGCAGCAAATAAACCTGAATGTTACGAGAGAAGGAATAGGAATTCCTATGGTGTTATTAGTAACCCAAGTGTTACTCTTTAAGGTATAAACAGAGTGTTGTATGCTACGGCGCCACTCTGCGATTATGAATGATCCCCTGAGATAATAGGAATCACAAGTGCCCCTCAGGACAGGAATTTATACTAAGTTAGGGAAAATGTTAGGGTACCTATAGGAAACAAATAAACCGTAACAGAATCAGGAAAGACTGCAGGAAATCAGGGCGTTCCAAGGAAAGGATATACAGAGATCATGAGTGTGGCACAAAAGAAGAGGTCAGTGAACAATCACAATAACTACCGCATGGTATTCTCGAACTCAAAGTAAAGCGAAGAATTTAAATAATATCCGGTTAAACAGTTGTTTAAGAAAGTAAATCCAACTCATGATAAAGGAAGATATAATAGGAAAAATTAGTTTGCCAAATACCAGCCCCATTGTAGCAATACCCCAAGAAATATATAACCAAACCGAGATAAAGAGGTTTTATGAAAAGTGAAGACAGTTTTTGTAGATTTTTACCATTTATTTCAGTAACTCCTAAAACTACCATTTACTTAAATGACTTGTCTTAAACGGGGGGCTTTATGTAATGTGTCGTTTCACCAAACATAAAACTAATAACATACTAACTAAAAGATAATTTACTGACTGTAACAAACTATGGCTGACGATGACCAAAATACCAAGAGGATAAAAATCCCAGGACAAAAGATGTAAATAAATAAGATGTAATTAATCACACTGTTGAGTACACTTACATATGTTTTTATTTGTGTTAATCTGATTCATTCTAATAAGACAATTTATATTATTATTAATAACTTCATTACTAGTTAAAATGTAAATAAATCTAATGGGAAAGTCTGCGCACCTCAGACCGTTATTTTATTTATCAAGAAAAAATAAATAAAATAAAGTGAATTATTTAAGTTTTACAAATATAATAGGATCAAACTATAATTATAAAAGTGGTATGCTATGACAGTGCTAGAAAGGGAGAATAACAGTGAAATACGGTAAAAAGGGAAAATTGTGTATAATGCAAGTGATTGAACAAAATTGTAATGAGCATTGAAGAAATATATAATCTATATGAAACAGGTATATAACACATATAGTGAAAGAAAACAAATTAACTATTTGAAAAGGAAAAATTTTACATTAAAAACTTATAATAAAATAGCGTAAGGAAGAAAAGATAAAGTTCAGCTGAATATTATTAATTAGAAATGGTACACCGAACCTGTGACCCATAAAATAGAGCCAAGGCCTTTAACTAAATAAATTAATGTTTTGAGTGGAAGAAGATTGGTTGTTGAAAAAAATGTGAATTGCAAACCAGAGCGTTTAAAAAAAATTACTGCTGATTTTGATGGAAGTTGAAGATCAATAAAAGCTGAGATGACCAGGAAAACCAACCCAAGACCTAGAGGCATGATGTTTTGACAGAGGGAGACCAAAAAACCAGGTGTCCTGGAGTGAAGAATCAACCATTAAATCCGTTGGGGAAACTGCAAGATTGGTGAGATCACTCCAAAACAATAACTGAAATGTTCGAGCTAACATTGCGACAGTAAAAATATGAGTTACCACAAAAACAATAACTGAAATACAATAAAAAAAATAGTAATTGTGAATTATTTTAGTACACTATTATAAAAGTTGTTAATCTTAAGAGTTTTTTGTTCTAGTTTCTAGTTGTTTAAAAGAACCCACAAACATTCAACATACATTTACAACACCATATTACCAAGTCTCATGTATTAATTATATTGTCTGTTCTATGTGTAAACTGTACCAGACTTTAATGATACTTGTATGTTAACCCTGAGATTCAGATAAATAATCATCTAATTAAAAATAAAAACACAGTTTTTTTTTTATTTAGTTACAAATCAACGTCAGAGATACTAATTATTTTAATATTACATATTGGCACCCAACATGGGGCCTTCCACATTCGCAGAATAGATTTGGTACTATATTTACTGAATATTACATATTGTCGCCCAACTGGTAGGGCTGAAGTTAGGCAAAGCTACTAACCAAAACACAATTAGTAAAATAACGATTGACCTAATTTTAGCTGGCAACTGCTAGAAGACTAAAAAATGCGATGACGAGAAGCTTCTCAGAAGAGAGGACAAAAGCCAGAGACAGAAGAAGATAGGCGGGAACAAGAAGAAGAAACAGTCAAAGACAGCAAAATGGAAGAACAGGCGGGTGACAATGAAGAAGCCAGAGGAGGCCTTGATTTACAAAAATTATGGGAATTAATTAAAGACGATTCCAAGACATAGAAGGAAGAATTAAAGAAACAAATGAAGGAGGATATTGAAAAAATAATGAAAAGAATATCAAAACACTTAACAAGAAAATGGATAGAAACCAAGAATTGTTTAAACAAATGAGAGAACAATTGGACAGCAATAATGAAACACTTAAATTACAGTCGGAAGAGTATCATGAAGAAATAAAGCAGAGAATAACGGATACCAATGAAGAAATAATAAAGACCAATGAAACGTTGATACAAGTCCGTGAGGAAATATTAAATAAAGTAAACAATGTCGAAGAGGAAAGTAAAAATAGAATTGAGGGAATCCAACAGGAAACAGTGGGAAAGTTGGAACAAATGAAAGAAAAATAGACGAACAATACTATGAGGTTGGGAACAATTTAGGACGAGTACAACGCCAAGTCATGGAAAATAAAGAAAAGATTGAGGAAATACAGTGAAAAGAATAACAAAAATTAAAGAAGTTATAGAAATACTTAATAGTAGACCGATGAATTACACACACATACCAATAGGAGAAAACCAAGAGGATATTAAGCACCTGGAAAAGAAGACAAAGAAAATGAGACAAATGCATCAAAGGAAACAAGGGAGGAGTTGGAGATGATAAACAATTAACTACTTAATGTAATTAATCTCCCAATAACCGACCATAGGGAAATAGGTAATGATAAAAATTATAGTAGGAGCTTAATAGAAATTTTAGAAATAATTCTCAATAAAACTGTGTGTAACAAATTAAAAAGGTCTATAGGTAAATTGAATACACCAGAAATAAAAATGCACAATAAAATGTCATGGATAGCATCAATGATTGATATACAATTGACATATTTGTTTAGTAAACTAGATGATAGAGTGATAGAAATAAGATGTAATACAAGTGAAAATTTTGTATTAGAAACATTGCCGTATAAGGTAATAGAGAGGTATTTGACTAGGACTGAAATAGTTCTGAAAACAATAGCAGTCAGAACAATAAGGGCAATTGAGATCGACCACGGATAAACTAAGTAAGATCGAAAGAAGGGACTGATTTTCTGGGTACCGATCATGCGAACCATTTGAAAAAGGAAACAAAGAAATAATATTGATTAAGACAAAGACAATATAAATTAAGATTTAAAGAAAACATAACCAAAACTGAAGAAAAGCTAATAAGGAACAAAAGGGGAATTTAAACGGAAAAATAAGAAGAAAAAAGTATTAAATTAACAATTAATTGACACAAAATATTATTTAGGAAAATATAAAAGGGATTCATTAGAATTGAAAACAGGGTAAAGCAAAAACTAACCGAGACATAGAGTACATCAAAGTAAACACTACAAGGGGTGCTGACAACAATCTTGATCAAAACAGGAGCCAACACTTCCTTAACAAACATACCAGAATAAAACGGAGAGAATAGGCACGCTGTCCATAAACCAGATACAATTATAGGAGCCACAAGTAAATAATATAAAATCATAAAGCAGCAAATAAACCTGAATGTTACGAGAGAAGGAATAGGAATTCCTATGGTGTTATTAGTAACCCAAGGGTTACTCTTTAAGGTATAAACAGAGTGTTGTATGCTACGGCGCCACTCTGCGATTATGAATGATCCCCTGAGATAATAGGAATCACAAGTGCCCCTCAGGACAGGAATTTATACTAAGTTAGGGAAAATGTTAGGGTACCTATAGGAAACAAATAAACCGTAACAGAATCAGGAAAGACTGCAGGAAATCAGGGCGTTCCAAGGAAAGGATATACAGAGATCATGAGTGTGGCACAAAAGAAGAGGTCAGTGAACAATCACAATAACTACCGCATGGTATTCTCGAACTCAAAGTAAAGCGAAGAATTTAAATAATATCCGGTTAAACAGTTGTTTAAGAAACTAAATCCAACTCATGATAAAGGAAGATATAATAGGAAAAATTAGTTTGCCAAATACCAGCCCCATTGTAGCAATACCCCAAGAAATATATAACCAAACCGAGATAAAGAGGTTTTATGAAAAGTGAAGACAGTTTTTGTAGATTTTTACCATTTATTTCAGTAACTCCTAAAACTACCATTTACTTAAATGACTTGTCTTAAACGGGGGGCTTTATGTAACGTGTCGTTTCACCAAACATAAAACTAATAACATACTAACTAAAAGATAATTTACTGACTGTAACAAACTATGGCTGACGATGACCAAAATACCAAGAGGATAAAGATCCCAGGACAAAAGATGTAAATAAATAAGATGTAATTAATCACACTGTTGAGTACACTTACATATGTTTTTATTTGTGTTAATCTGATTCATTCTAATAAGACAATTTATATTATTATTAATAACTTCATTACTAGTTAAAATGTAAATAAATCTAATGGGAAAGTCTGCGCACCTCAGACCGTTATTTTATTTATCAAGAAAAAATAAATAAAATAAAGTGAATTATTTAAGTTTTACAAATATAATAGGATCAAACTATAATTATAAAAGTGGTATGCTATGACAGTGCTAGAAAGGGAGAATAACAGTGAAATACGGTAAAAAGGGAAAATTGTGTATAATGAAAGTGATTGAACAAAATTGTAATGAGCATTGAAGAAATATATAATCTATATGAAACAGGTATATAACACATATAGTGAAAGAAAACAAATTAACTATTTGAAAAGGAAAAATTTTACATTAAAAACTTATAATAAAATAGCGTAAGGAAGAAAAGATAAAGTTCAGCTGAATATTATTAATTAGAAATGGTACACCGAACCTGTGACCCATAAAATAGAGCCAAGGCCTTTAACTAAATAAATTAATGTTTTGAGTGGAAGAAGATTGGTTGTTGAAAAAAATGTGAATTGCAAACCAGAGCGTTTAAAAAAAATTACTGCTGATTTTGATGGAAGTTGAAGATCAATAAAAGCTGAGATGACCAGGAAAACCAACCCAAGACCTAGAGGCATGATGTTTTGACAGAGGGAGACCAAAAAACCAGGTGTCCTGGAGTGAAGAATCAACCATTAAATCCGTTGGGGAAACTGCAAGATTGGTGAGATCACTCCAAAACAATAACTGAAATGTTCGAGCTAACATTGCGACAGTAAAAATATGAGTTACCACAAAAACAATAACTGAAATACAATAAAAAAAATAGTAATTGTGAATTATTTTAGTACACTATTATAAAAGTTGTTAATCTTAAGAGTTTTTTGTTCTAGTTTCTAGTTGTTTAAAAGAACCCACAAACATTCAACATACATTTACAACACCATATTACCAAGTCTCATGTATTAATTATATTGTCTGTTCTATGTGTAAACTGTACCAGACTTTAATGATACTTGTATGTTAACCCTGAGATTCAGATAAATAATCATCTAATTAAAAATAAAAACACAGTTTTTTTTTTATTTAGTTACAAATCAACGTCAGAGATACTAATTATTTTAATATTACATATTGGCACCCAACATGGGGCCTTCCACATTCGCAGAATAGATTTGGTACTATATTTACTGAATATTACATATTGTCGCCCAACTGGTAGGGCTGAAGTTAGGCAAAGCTACTAACCAAAACACAATTAGTAAAATAACGATTGACCTAATTTTAGCTGGCAACTGCTAGAAGACTAAAAAATGCGATGACGAGAAGCTTCTCAGAAGAGAGGACAAAAGCCAGAGACAGAAGAAGATAGGCGGGAACAAGAAGAAGAAACAGTCAAAGACAGCAAAATGGAAGAACAGGCGGGTGACAATGAAGAAGCCAGAGGAGGCCTTGATTTACAAAAATTATGGGAATTAATTAAAGACGATTCCAAGACATAGAAGGAAGAATTAAAGAAACAAATGAAGGAGGATATTGAAAAAATAATGAAAAGAATATCAAAACACTTAACAAGAAAATGGATAGAAACCAAGAAGTGTTTAAACAAATGAGAGAACAATTGGACAGCAATAATGAAACACTTAAATTACAGTCGGAAGAGTATCATGAAGAAATAAAGCAGAGAATAACGGATACCAATGAAGAAATAATAAAGACCAATGAAACGTTGATACAAGTCCGTGAGGAAATATTAAATAAAGTAAACAATGTCGAAGAGGAAAGTAAAAATAGAATTGAGGGAATCCAACAGGAAACAGTGGGAAAGTTGGAACAAATGAAAGAAAAATAGACGAACAATACTATGAGGTTGGGAACAATTTAGGACGAGTACAACGCCAAGTCATGGAAAATAAAGAAAAATTGAGGAAATACAGTGAAAAGAATAACAAAAATTAAAGAAGTTATAGAAATACTTAATAGTAGACCGATGAATTACACACACATACCAATAGGAGAAAACCAAGAGGATATTAAGCACCTGGAAAAGAAGACAAAGAAAATGAGACAAATGCATCAAAGGAAACAAGGGAGGAGTTGGAGATGATAAACAATTAACTACTTAATGTAATTAATCTCCCAATAACCGACCATAGGGAAATAGGTAATGATAAAAATTATAGTAGGAGCTTAATAGAAATTTTAGAAATAATTCTCAATAAAACTGTGTGTAACAAATTAAAAAGGTCTATAGGTAAATTGAATACACCAGAAATAAAAATGCATAATAAAATGTCATGGATAGCATCAATGATTGATATACAATTGACATATTTGTTTAGTAAACTAGATGATAGAGTGATAGAAATAAGATGTAATACAAGTGAAAATTTTGTATTAGAAACATTGCCGTATAAGGTAATAGAGAGGTATTTGACTAGGACTGAAATAGTTCTGAAAACAATAGCAGTCAGAACAATAAGGGCAATTGAGATCGACCACGGATAAACTAAGTAAGATCGAAAGAAGGGACTGATTTTCTGGGTACCGATCATGCGAACCATTTGAAAAAGGAAACAAAGAAATAATATTGATTAAGACAAAGACAATATAAATTAAGATTTAAAGAAAACATAACCAAAACTGAAGAAAAGCTAATAAGGAACAAAAGGGGAATTTAAACGGAAAAATAAGAAGAAAAAAGTATTAAATTAACAATTAATTGACACAAAATATTATTTAGGAAAATATAAAAGGGATTCATTAGAATTGAAAACAGGGTAAAGCAAAAACTAACCGAGACATAGAGTACATCAAAGTAAACACTACAAGGGGTGCTGACAACAATCTTGATCAAAACAGGAGCCAACACTTCCTTAACAAACATACCAGAATAAAACGGAGAGAATAGGCACGCTGTCCATAAACCAGATACAATTATAGGAGCCACAAGTAAATAATATAAAATCATAAAGCAGCAAATAAACCTGAATGTTACGAGAGAAGGAATAGGAATTCCTATGGTGTTATTAGTAACCCAAGGGTTACTCTTTAAGGTATAAACAGAGTGTTGTATGCTACGGCGCCACTCTGCGATTATGAATGATCCCCTGAGATAATAGGAATCACAAGTGCCCCTCAGGACAGGAATTTATACTAAGTTAGGGAAAATGTTAGGGTACCTATAGGAAACAAATAAACCGTAACAGAATCAGGAAAGACTGCAGGAAATCAGGGCGTTCCAAGGAAAGGATATACAGAGATCATGAGTGTGGCACAAAAGAAGAGGTCAGTGAACAATCACAATAACTACCGCATGGTATTCTCGAACTCAAAGTAAAGCGAAGAATTTAAATAATATCCGGTTAAACAGTTGTTTAAGAAAGTAAATCCAACTCATGATAAAGGAAGATATAATAGGAAAAATTAGTTTGCCAAATACCAGCCCCATTGTAGCAATACCCCAAGAAATATATAACCAAACCGAGATAAAGAGGTTTTATGAAAAGTGAAGACAGTTTTTGTAGATTTTTACCATTTATTTCAGTAACTCCTAAAACTACCATTTACTTAAATGACTTGTCTTAAACGGGGGGCTTTATGTAACGTGTCGTTTCACCAAACATAAAACTAATAACATACTAACTAAAAGATAATTTCCTGACTGTAACAAACTATGGCTGACGATGACCAAAATACCAAGAGGATAAAGATCCCAGGACAAAAGATGTAAATAAATAAGATGTAATTAATCACACTGTTGAGTACACTTACATATGTTTTTATTTGTGTTAATCTGATTCATTCTAATAAGACAATTTATATTATTATTAATAACTTCATTACTAGTTAAAATGTAAATAAATCTAATGGGAAAGTCTGCGCACCTCAGACCGTTATTTTATTTATCAATAAAAAATAAATAAAATAAAGTGAATTATTTAAGTTTTACAAATATAATAGGATCAAACTATAATTATAAAAGTGGTATGCTATGACAGTGCTAGAAAGGGAGAATAACAGTGAAATACGGTAAAAAGGGAAAATTGTGTATAATGAAAGTGATTGAACAAAATTGTAATGAGCATTGAAGAAATATATAATCTATATGAAACAGGTATATAACACATATAGTGAAAGAAAACAAATTAACTATTTGAAAAGGAAAAATTTTACATTAAAAACTTATAATAAAATAGCGTAAGGAAGAAAAGATAAAGTTCAGCTGAATATTATTAATTAGAAATGGTACACCGAACCTGTGACCCATAAAATAGAGCCAAGGCCTTTAACTAAATAAATTAACGTTTTGAGTGGAAGAAGATTGGTTGTTGAAAAAAATGTGAATTGCAAGCCAGAGCGTTTAAAAAAAATTACTGCTGAGTTTGATGGAAATTGAAGATCCATAAAAGCTGAGATGACCAGGAAAACCAACCCAAGACCTAGAGGCATGATGTTTTGACAGAGGGAGACCAAAAAACCAGGTGTCCAGGAGTGAAGAATCAACCATTAAATCCGTTGGGGAAACTGCAAGATTGGTGAGATCACTCCAAAACAATAACTGAAATGTTCGAGCTAACATTGCGACAGTAAAAATATGAGTTACCACAAAAACAATAACTTAAATACAATAAAAAAAATAGTAATTGTGAATTATTTTAGTACACTATTATAAAAGTTGTTAATCTTAAGAGTTTTTTGTTATAGTTTCTAGTTGTTTAAAAGAACCCACAAACATTCAACATACATTTACAACACCATATTACCAAGTCTCATGTATTAATTATATTGTCTGTTCTATGTGTAAACTGTACCAGACTTTAATGATACTTGTATGTTAACCCTGAGATTCAGATAAATAATCATCTAATTAAAAATAAAAACACAGTTTTTTTTTTATTTAGTTACAAATCAACGTCAGAGATACTAATTATTTTAATATTACATATTGGCACCCAACATGGGGCCTTCCACATTCGCAGAATAGATTTGGTACTATATTTACTGAATATTACATATTGTCGCCCAACTGGTAGGGCTGAAGTTAGGCAAAGCTACTAACCAAAACACAATTAGTAAAATAACGATTGACCTAATTTTAGCTGGCAACTGCTAGAAGACTAAAAAATGCGATGACGAGAAGCTTCTCAGAAGAGAGGACAAAAGCCAGAGACAGAAGAAGATAGGCGGGAACAAGAAGAAGAAACAGTCAAAGACAGCAAAATGGAAGAACAGGCGGGTGACAATGAAGAAGCCAGAGGAGGCCTTGATTTACAAAAATTATGGGAATTAATTAAAGACGATTCCAAGACATAGAAGGAAGAATTAAAGAAACAAATGAAGGAGGATATTGAAAAAATAATGAAAAGAATATCAAAACACTTAACAAGAAAATGGATAGAAACCAAGAAGTGTTTAAACAAATGAGAGAACAAATGGACAGCAATAATGAAACACTTAAATTACAGTCGGAAGGGTATCATGAAGAAATAAAGCAGAGAATAACGGATACCAATGAAGAAATAATAAAGACCAATGAAACGTTGATACAAGTCTGTGAGGAAATATTAAATAAAGTAAACAATGTCGAAGAGGAAAGTAAAAATAGAATTGAGGGAATCCAACAGGAAACAGTGGGAAAGTTGGAACAAATGAAAGAAAAATAGACGAACAATACTATGAGGTTGGGAACAATTTAGGACGAGTACAACGCCAAGTCATGGAAAATAAAGAAAAGATTGAGGAAATACAGTGAAAAGAATAACAAAAATTAAAGAAGTTATAGAAATACTTAATAGTAGACCGATGAATTACACACACATACCAATAGGAGAAAACCAAGAGGATATTAAGCACCTGGAAAAGAAGACAAAGAAAATGAGACAAATGCATCAAAGGAAACAAGGGAGGAGTTGGAGATGATAAACAATGAACTACTTAATGTAATTAATCTCCCAATAACCGACCATAGGGAAATAGGTAATGATAAAAATTATAGTAGGAGCTTAATAGAAATTTTAGAAATAATTCTCAATAAAACTGTGTGTAACAAATTAAAAAGGTCTATAGGTAAATTGAATACACCAGAAATAAAAATGCATAATAAAATGTCATGGATAGCATCAATGATTGATATACAATTGACATATTTGTTTAGTAAACTAGATGATAGAGTGATAGAAATAAGATTTAATACAAGTGAAAATTTTGTATTAGAAACATTGCCGTATAAGGTAATAGAGAGGTATTTGACTAGGACTGAAATAGTTCTGAAAACAATAGCAGTCCGAACAATAAGGGCAATTGAGATCGACCATGGATAAACTAAGTAAGATCGAAAGAAGGGACTGATTTTCTGGGTACCGATCATGCGAACCATTTGAAAAAGGAAACAAAGAAATAATATTGATTAAGACAAAGACAATATAAATTAAGATTTAAAGAAAACATAACCAAAACTGAAGAAAAGCTAATAAGGAACAAAAGGGGAATTTAAACGGAAAAATAAGAAGAAAAAAGTATTAAATTAACAATTAATTGACACAATATATTATTTAGGAAAATATAAAAGGGATTCATTAGAATTGAAAACAGGGTAAAGCAAAAACTAACTGAGACATAGAGTACATCAAAGTAAACACTACAAGGGGTGCTGACAACAATCTTGATCAAAACAGGAGCCAACACTTCCTTAACAAACATACCAGAATAAAACGGAGAGAATAGGCACGCTGTCCATAAACCAGATACAATTATAGGAGCCACAGGTAAATAATATAAAATCATAAAGCAGCAAATAAACCTGAATGTTACGAGAGAAGGAATAGGAATTCCTATGGTGTTATTAGTAACCCAAGGGTTACTCTTTAAGGTATAAACAGAGTGTTGTATGCTACGGCGCCACTCTGCGATTATGAATGATCCCCTGAGATAATAGGAATCACAAGTGCCCCTCAGGACAGGAATTTATACTAAGTTAGGGAAAATGTTAGGGTACCTATAGGAAACAAATAAACCGTAACAGAATCAGGAAAGACTGCAGGAAATCAGGGCGTTCCAAGGAAAGGATATACAGAGATCATGAGTGTGGCACAAAAGAAGAGGTCAGTGAACAATCACAATAACTACCGCATGGTATTCTCGAACTCAAAGTAAAGCGAAGAATTTAAATAATATCCGGTTAAACAGTTGTTTAAGAAAGTAAATCCAACTCATGATAAAGGAAGATATAATAGGAAAAATTAGTTTGCCAAATACCAGCCCCATTGTAGCAATACCCCAAGAAATATATATCCAAACCGAGATAAAGAGGTTTTATGAAAAGTGAAGACAGTTTTTGTAGATTTTTACCATTTATTTCAGTAACTCCTAAAACTACCATTTACTTAAATGACGTCTTAAACGGGGGGCTTTATGTAACGTGTCGTTTCACCAAACATAAAACTAATAACATACTAACTAAAAGATAATTTACTGACTGTAACAAACTATGGCTGACGATGACCAAAATACCAAGAGGATAAAGATCCCAGGACAAAAGATGTAAATAAATAAGATGTAATTAATCACACTGTTGAGTACACTTACATATGTTTTTATTTGTGTTAATCTGATTCATTCTAAGAAGACAATTTATATTATTATTAATAACTTCATTACTAGTTAAAATGTAAATAAATCTAATGGGAAAGTCTGCGCACCTCAGACCGTTATTTTATTTATCAATAAAAAATAAATAAAATAAAGTGAATTATTTAAGTTTTACAAATATAATAGGATCAAACTATAATTATAAAAGTGGTATGCTATGACAGTGCTAGAAAGGGAGAATAACAGTGAAATACGGTAAAAAGGGAAAATTGTGTATAATGAAAGTGATTGAACAAAATTGTAATGAGCATTGAAGAAATATATAATCTATATGAAACAGGTATATAACACATATAGTGAAAGAAAACAAATTAACTATTTGAAAAGGAAAAATTTTACATTAAAAACTTATAATAAAATAGCGTAAGGAAGAAAAGATAAAGTTCAGCTGAATATTATTAATTAGAAATGGTACACCGAACCTGTGACCCATAAAATAGAGCCAAGGCCTTTAACTAAATAAATTAACGTTTTGAGTGGAAGAAGATTGGTTGTTGAAAAAAATGTGAATTGCAAGCCAGAGCGTTTAAAAAAAATTACTGCTGAGTTTGATGGAAATTGAAGATCAATAAAAGCTGAGATGACCAGGAAAACCAACCCAAGACCTAGAGGCATGATGTTTTGACAGAGGGAGACCAAAAAACCAGGTGTCCAGGAGTGAAGAATCAACCATTAAATCCGTTGGGGAAACTGCAAGATTGGTGAGATCACTCCAAAACAATAACTGAAATGTTCGAGCTAACATTGCGACAGTAAAAATATGAGTTACCACAAAAACAATAACTGAAATACAATAAAAAAAATAGTAATTCTGAATTATTTTAGTACACTATTATAAAAGTTGTTAATCTTAAGAGTTTTTTGTTATAGTTTCTAGTTGTTTAAAAGAACCACAAACATTCAACATACATTTACAACACCATATTACCAAGTCTCATGTATTAATTATATTGTCTGTTCTATGTGTAAACTGTACCAGACTTTAATGATACTTGTATGTTAACCCTGAGATTCATGAGATTCAGTTAAATAATCATCTAATTAAAAATAAAAACACAGTTTTTTTTTTATTTAGTTACAAATCAACGTCAGAGATACTAATTATTTTAATATTACATATTGGCACCCAACATGGGGCCTTCCACATTCGCAGAATAGATTTGGTACTATATTTACTGAATATTACATATTGTCGCCCAACTGGTAGGGCTGAAGTTAGGCAAAGCTACTAACCAAAACACAATTAGTAAAATAACGATTGACCTAATTTTAGCTGGCAACTGCTAGAAGACTAAAAAATGCGATGACGAGAAGCTTCTCAGAAGAGAGGACAAAAGCCAGAGACAGAAGAAGATAGGCGGGAACAAGAAGAAGAAACAGTCAAAGACAGCATAATGGAAGAACAGGCGGGTGACAATGAAGAAGTCAGAGGAGGCCTTGATTTACAAAAATTATGGGAATTAATTAAAGACGATTCCAAGACATAGAAGGAAGAATTAAAGAAACAAATGAAGGAGGATATTGAAAAAATAATGAAAAGAATATCAAAACACTTAACAAGAAAATGGATAGAAACCAAGAAGTGTTTAAACAAATGAGAGAACAAATGGACAGCAATAATGAAACACTTAAATTACAGTCGGAAGAGTATCATGAAGAAATAAAGCAGAGAATAACGGATACCAATGAAGAAATAATAAAGACCAATGAAACGTTGATACAAGTCCGTGAGGAAATATTAAATAAAGTAAACAATGTCGAAGAGGAAAGTAAAATAGAATTGAGGGAATCCAACAGGAAACAGTGGGAAAGTTGGAACAAATGAAAGAAAATAGACGAACAATACTATGAGGTTGGGAACAATTTAGGACGAGTACAACGCCAAGTCATGGAAAATAAAGAAAAGATTGAGGAAATACAGTGGAAAGAATAACAAAAATTAAAGAAGTTATAGAAATACTTAATAGTAGACCGATGAATACACACACATACCAATAGGAGAAAACCAAGAGGATATTAAGCACCTGGAAAAGAAGACAAAGAAAATGAGACAAATGCATCAAAGGAAACAAGGGAGGAGTTGGAGATGATAAACAATGAACTACTTAATGTAATTAATCTCCCAATAACCGACCATAGGGAAATAGGTAATGATAAAAATTATAGTAGGAGCTTAATAGAAATTTTAGAAATAATTCTCAATAAAACTGTGTGTAACAAATTAAAAAGGTCTATAGGTAAATTGAATACACCAGAAATAAAAATGCATAATAAAATGTCATGGATAGCATCAATGATTGATATACAATTGACATATTTGTTTAGTAAACTAGATGATAGAGTGATAGAAATAAGATTTGAATACAAGTGAAAATTTTGTATTAGAAACATTGCCGTATAAGGTAATAGAGAGGTATTTGACTAGGACTGAAATAGTTCTGAAAACAATAGCAGTCCGAACAATAAGGGCAATTGAGATCGACCACGGATAAACTAAGTA
>CM068373.1:271305464-271493750 GCA_034769895.1 Magicicada septendecula
ATTCTTTCCCGGTATATGTATAATATGGCAACAATTTAAACGACGTCGTGATTAAACACGCAGTAGGAACAACGACTGTGACGTCAAGTAACACGAATCGCCGACGTACTTCGCGTGACCTTCCTCAGGTCATATCCCCCTAAATTATTATTTCGTTCCTGATTAATGATTTGTGATCGTATTCTCGAACAGCTAAGCCTCTTTGATTAGTTGGGAAATGATACCGGCTATGACAGGAATTATGATGTTGATGTTAATTTAGTTAAGTTCCAGACGATCTGTGGACAGCCAACCGTATTTTTAGAAACAATGTACGTCGAGATAGAAAATCAAAGATCTACAAAGTTATGACAAACCTATGGGTGTGAATTATGGACAACCAAGAAACAAGACAGTAAAATACAGGCCTCGGAAATAATGGCGTTCTTAAGTAAAAAGGTGTTGTAAACTTGACGTATCCCGAGGTCATAAGAGAAGAGTTACAAGTTTTTAACTTGAACGAAAAATTAAAAGATTACAAACAACGTAGGCGAGCCGGCACAGTGGTAGCGTCTCTGACTCACAATCAGAGCGTTGCTGTGCTGCCGATGTGGAGAGATCGAGTCAGGTCACGGCTCGATTTGCTCGTCTACCCGCACGTACGCGGACAAATAATACGTACGTATTCTCTGGCATACCCGGGCCAGATAAGTAACAAGGGCACACAATATACTACACACATAAACAACACTCTTCCCCCCCCCCACCGCACGGATTGCCCCCGGGCGGGGTTAAAGGTTGGCTAATATCTCTCTGGCTGGGGTGGGGCGTGAGTTCTATCACGGCCGGAGGGCGCAACAGGTCTATGACCTAATGCCTGAAAGTGAAGATGATGACAAACAACGTTGAAAAGAACACTTAGAACGGATGTCAGATTCCAGACTGGCCAAACAAGTCTGGACATACAAACTTATAGGACGTAGATGTGTGGGTAGACCCAGGAAGAGATGGCTGGAGGATCTTTGAAGGCGGAACGGACAGCACCTTGCTTACACCGTGTTGCGAAGTCGATGATGATGATGGTTATGGCTGTGTTATTACTCATTGTTCTCCGCTTAGAAATGAAAAACCTCCAGTGTAAATTATTACCACAAAATTATTACCAACTGTAAATAGACTAAGTATAGGCTACTTGTAATCACCGGTAACGAAAAGCCCGTACTGGAACGAGAGAGTTTAGCGCTCCAATTTACGTCCATTAAACTGACGATGTTCACGTGATGTAAAGATGATGATGATTAAACGAAATTTGGGAATAAAGGGCCTAATGGGTTTTCTGGAGATGAAGCGGGTGAACTGGTCGGAACATGCAGGCAGGGCAGATGAAGCAAGAAAAATAAAACAGTATTTTGGAGTAAAGCGGGAGGGTCAGATCAGAGCCCAAAGGACGACACATCACTCACACACTGAGAGATTGTGAGAACCGTAGGAAGAGTTTACAGGAAACGAAGGCCGGTGAACGGAGACGGAGACGATTGACGGAAGAGAGAGAAGAAGCAAAACTTAATAGACAGAAAACCAATGTCAAACGTTTCTCAGTGAGACTACTTAAACAATATAACCACTGAGTTTGGAGAGCGCAATTAGAAATTACTTTCGTTGGACATAGTAGGTACGTAACAACGCGGGCGCTGGATTTCAATTTTTCAAACCCCGGCTATGTGACAGCGGCGCAGCGAAAGGGGGTGCGCGGCGCGCGCATGCGTCAACAGTGTGGTGTTGAGTAAGGTCACAGAGAGGGTAGCCACACCCTGGGTCAAGGATGCCCTCCCTCCACACACACTAACAATGATGATCAATAAACACGCTCGTGCCCGCCAATACTACACGCATGCGAGGTTCGAGGTTCTTAACCTCTCATTCTGTGCTCCGCGTTGCCCCAACTCCGACTGTTATTGTTGCTTAATTAATACACAACAACTATTTAACGTAAGCGGGAATCTTTATTATATAGGCCTACATAAAAGTTGTTTTGTTACACGACTTCCTGCAACACTCCCGAGTACTGCTCGATACTTCTGCTGTCACCACCCTAACGCATGCCCACACCTTCTCGCAACTTATTACTTATTACAAAGACTTACACAAAGTTAAATCTCAATTTACAGATTCACGGGCAAGTTATTACACTAATAAAAACAAATTTTCACATAATATTTTACACGGACTGCTTCACACTCGGTGTCGGATTATCCATAACGCTAGGGTATGCTGCAGCACAAGGCAGCAGGCCTCAGCTGTCAGAGGGGGCACCATCCAGCCCTAAATAACAAACACTTTTGAAGATAATAAATAAATTAATTTATAATTAAAGGTATATTGAGTTCAACTACGGGAAATGAGAGATTATCTTTGTTAGCAAGGTTGAATATTGAAAGCGAGTTACTTGAATCGCTCGATTTAGAAGAAATTATACAAGACTTCGTTAAGGCAAACCAAGAAGAAATAAAAAATGGATCGTGAGTATTTTATAAGCTTAAGTACTACTATGATCAATTGTGTATCGCATTTACCAGTGTAAATAATGGAAAAAAATTCTGAATTTTGAATCGGGAGGGGGGACCAGTCTGATGGTAGCATACGGCATGACGCGCTTCTAATCCGTCCCTGTATTCACATGGTTAGTGGATGGCATTTGTTGTGTAGAAGGGACAGGAGACTGTTCCCAACCAACAGCAGAACAAACCCCGGAAACTCTTCGACTCGGTAATGGATTTTATAGCGGTCCAGCACGTTAGACGTTTGACGGAAGATACTGTTGTTGTCATCAGAAAATTGATTAATTTCTTCAACCAACACCACGAACGGCTTAAAGGTGATTTGCCACACTGTTTAAGGGTCTAAACAAATATTGTGGGAATTGCCACACCATGAAGCAGATATAAAAAAGTGTCAGATCGCACTGGACGAACGTGAGTAAACTGACACACCACAACCGCGCGGGAGGTAAATGACCATCAGAACTTAGCGGGCCATCTTTCGTGCTAAGATGGGGAGAAGGAGAGACAGAGACATGGGTGTGGAACAGTTTGAGCGCACGGCAGCGGACAAACTCATCGTGAGAAGGAACCTGCGTCATTCTACATAAAGAGGACAGAGCACTTCTGCGGTTTGTAAAGAGAAGAACCGGGATGGCCGTATCACGAGGGCGAACAGTGCACATAGAGAGGGAGGGAGGAGAACTGACATTCCTGGAGGTTGATAGCAGTGTTGGATGTCGTATAAACATATGAAGTAGGGATACCATATGACCTAGGTGAAAAAAGAGGACAACTTGAAAATTTAACAGCATGATCGTTACTTTACGGATAAAAAAAAATTTGACAGTAAAAACATTCATTATGGATAAGAAGGTACTCATGAGCATGTTTACATGAAGGTAAGTTAAGCATTTTTACAGAGTTTATACAACGTACGATTTAATTTTTGTGATATAACAAGATAATGTTTACAAAAAAAACTTACAGTCTGAATCGGATTCGCAGTCTACATGTCACCGCTGGGAACGCTCTTGCGCCTGACTACATTTTTCAGTTTTACGAAAAAGAGGACATTTCCCTGTTTTTTAAAAAATCCTCCCGGACAGATTTTTGACACTAAAAAATAGGACGTGTCCGGGAAAAAGAGGACGTATGGTAACCCTATGTTAAGGCTCCAGCGTGAAACAGGCGCGATTGGAGACAGTTGGGATATACTGCAAGATAAGAGTACCACATGATGATGATGATGATGATGATATGGACACAATATGACCTACAGCAAGGCTGCTAACCGGTCCCGGTCCAAGATCCGGATTTTACCAATCGCTACAAAGTGGTCAGTAATAACGCTGTCTATAAAAAGTAGTGGCGTAACTATGAGGGGGACGAACCTCCTCAGAGTGGTAAACATTTCAGTGAAATCCCGTAATCACTTTACGTAGCCTCCTGTTTCTTAGACACTTGCGCGTGTTAAAATTAAGGCTTAGAAATCACTGTGTAAATATTTATATGGAAAGGATATAGAACATCTCATTTCTCCTGAGAAAAATGAAGAGTCCAACCTTCAAGCTACTCCCCCCCCCCCCAGTTACACCACTTATAAGAAGCACACTACAGCTCGGTTACGCATCAACACTGTACATAATTAGTCAGCTGACAAGTGTTTACATGTTTATTATGTTCTGATTTTGCGAGTAAATTAAAATAATGGCAGTTTCTTTTTACTTCCATGTTCCGTAAGGAGATAATTTTCTATAAATGAAAATTATAGTTGAAAGGGGAGGGTATAAATTTGTATGTGTAGCCTACTGCGGCAACAAAGAAGTAGTTTCTATGGAAATATTTCATTTCAATTTGTTAAGCCTGTCAAATTTTTCAATTTATATTTAAACGATTTAAAATACAAATCTTAGAACATGGAAGTCATGTATGATTCTCCATAACGTTTTGTGTTTTTAGCGTTTAAATGCTTGTATATCGATGCGTTAAAAAGTGTTCTCTCTTTCAAAGAAAACTTAGAAAGCTCTGAAAATTAGTGATAATCGCTATATTGTGTAGGGCTATTTCACCTTTTCGTATTAATGATTTTTTTTTATATAATTATTTCCTTCAGTGGCGTATCTAGAATTTGGCCGGGGGGGGGGTCGGCTTCATAAAAAAGAAAAACAAGTTAAGACTAATCAACATTACTATCTTTGAAGTGGCTGAAATCAATCCCATTAAAGTAAACGGTAATAACGCAATACAAATATGAGTTATTGTAAAAATCTTAACTCAATACATTGACAGAATATGTAACATTTGTGACATTGAATCTGCAAAGACTCTGGATTGCAAATATCCACGCTTAAAACCAAGGTGATGGCTTTTCGTGGAACTGATCCCGTACAGACAAAAATTGTTATAGATGGTACTGTCCTGGAACAAGTTAGCAATTTTGAATACCTGGGCTACAGTGTGTCTTATAATGTATCGACGACGCTGTGAATAAGTTGCATAAGTTCAACCTTAGTGACTCTTAAGTCAGCAAGTAAAGGAACACGCCTAAAATTCTACAAGATGATGGCTCTTCCCACACTTCTTTACGGGTCTGGGAATTGGATTTTAAAGAAAGGCCAGGGCAGTTGTATCCAAGCGGCTGAAATGAGATTTCTCAGGCACGTGGCAGGGTATATTCTCCATGATCTTATATAAAAACTGTTTATAGAGCACGCGAGAAGTCAGTCTTCATCAAATTTCCAAACTTATTCTTTGAACAGTCTTCACGGAACTTAAATCTTAATTTTTCTCAGTCTTAATTCAGTTCAGTTAACATACGTATAGCAGTTGGACTTTGAAACTCTGTTACGCGGTATTTTAATCAGCTGACTTAAACATTTCGATATTGGCGAGTTATTCGGTAATAGTGTATCTACAGCCAGTGATTAATAACTCTCAAGTACTTTATCTTACTCAGCTACCGCTTATTAAAAATTAAACTAATCAATCGCAGTTTCGTCAATAACAGACTCGCCGAACTTGTGTTAATACTTTACCGAACAACGAAATCGTAGCGTTGTACAGTGCGAAGCGATACAATACCAATTGGAACAATACACCACGTTATCAAAGACACGATACATTTATGTACATAAGAAGAAGTTCAATAATAGACAGTCAGATATATACACACTAGTTAACGATGAACTTACTCACACGACACATGATTTCATAGACTCTAACAGTTACGGTCGACATCAACAGAAAACACTCACAGCGCGAGTGAATCTGATCCGCGTGTGTTGAGTGTTAGTGACATCACGGCTACGCAACTTCGTACATATGGACCACCAGCGGGAAGGAGTTACGCCGATGGAAATATTGGATAATCCACTTTACAAGTAATCTTTATGTTATTCTTGTCATAAGAACTCTACTGTCCTGTCTCTTTTCAAGAAAACACCCTTGAGAATTTAGATTAAACATGGTAAATTTAAATAACGCTATTCATCTGAGGCAAGAAATGAACGCATTAGTATCAGATTTATATGTTGACTATTTATGTTTTTATATGTTGATTGTGTTATATATGTATGTGTATGTTTTTCAGCAAACAACGTACTGGATTCGTATTGTCATTTGATATATATATACATGTGGTTTTTATGAATGTATTTACAGGGAATCATTTATATTTATATATATTGAAGTTTCTTTACTTGAATGATGTTAATAAATAAGTGTTTATTTTACTCAGAATATATGCGTTCATTATTGTCAAAGTTACCTCAGAACAGATATTAACGTCACTTGAATGATTTATAGTAGATTTTATTAATTTATACAATAATTAGAGTCTCAGTGCAGTAATCATGCTAACATCAAATAACTAATGTATCACGTAGCTTCAAACAGTTTGGTATAACTAGCCTAATTGGGTGATTACATGATCACATTCTAAAAATTAGTATAATTACATAATTAATTATGCAAACTTAATTTGCATACTCAAACAAAATTGCATTTGGCTCCCAAAGAACGAGGGGCACTACAAACATCAATTACACGCATTTAATTAATTACACCCCCTAATAATTGTAGGCCACACACACACACAATGTACAAACTGCAGGAATCATAATTCATCATCATCACTTTTGCAAATCAGACTCTGTATTTTTAAGTACAAGCAAATCGTTAGCAAGCAACAGCACATTCAAATATCTGTCTCGTGATAACTAAATATCAGGATTCATTAGATGTTTCCACTTCGTTACTAGATCGTCAATATAAATCTTAACAAGAGTAGGTGATATACTGCACCCTTGTCTAGCATCTTGATTGACAGATGTTTATTGATATATCCTACAATTGTTTTTAAAAGATATTCTTGTTCCGGCATATAGGCTTTGTATAATTCTTATAAGTTGTTGTGGGTATCCCCGATCTTCTAATATTTGCCACAGAAAATTTTTATATACTCTAAGGCCTTCTCAAAGTCAAGAAAAGCAACATGGGTTTCTTTATTGAACTCACGATGCTTCTCGATCATTATTTGTATAATAATAAAAGCATTGTCTGTAAAACGATGTTCTTCGCGAAGCCATTTTGTTCCTCCAAAATAAGATGCTCCGAAATAGTCTGCAGAGGGTGGGTAATGATCCTTTCATATATTTTGTATCCAGTATCATCCAAAAATATTTCCCTATAGTTATTAGTAATTCCGTTTTCCTTTCTTAAAAATAGACACCACTCGAGCAGTTAACCAACCTTATGGGACCTGTTGTCTTTTCCAACACATATTATAGAAATGCAATAATCTAAGTTTATGCAAGATAGACCCATACTTGAAGAATTCTGCGTTCAAACCATCCTGTCCTGTTGCTTTTCGATTTTTAGTTCTTTCAAGGGCTTCTTCTAGTTCGTCCATTGTTATTCAGTCTCCCTCGTAGATAACAGAGTTGTTGGTTTCTATATTACTATGCTAGGCTTTCAGATTATCATTAGAACAGAGAGCTTCACAATGATCTATCCATTTATGTTCTGGAAAGGCTTTTTTATTCATGGCTTATAGCATTTTATAGACTAAAAGTTGCCTTCCATGTACATCATGCTCAATGCTCCCTATAAACTGACTTCATGATTCATCATGTACCCGTTTCACTAAACCCTTAGCTCTGTTTCTTTTTTCTTTATAGATGTCTCTACCTTCATCTGTATTAGTATAATTTAATATTTAGTGTTTAGAATGATAATTATTAGACTAATAGTATTGCTTTGTCGTTAAACATTAATCACTGTCATATTTTTAGTTTTCTTTTTTCCATATAGCTACTCCATTCATTTAAATGACATATACTCTTTTAAAATGACGTTAAGGAAAGGTGTAAGCACTTAAGGTGATCAGGGACAAAGGAATATTATTTCACGTATTACTTTTGTACATCAGGGGACTACGTCTTGTGGCTACGGTTTTGGCAAACCCGATGTGTCCTAGCTGCAGTCTCACTTTCCTTCAACTTACCTTGCACGAGATCCCTTTTTTTAATCTCTCCTGTTTAGTCTCTCTTGGCCAACTCTTCTTTTCTGTTCCCGATGCTCTTAGAGTATTAAGGGCTAGCGTGTCTTCCATTTCGATTTCTCCTCTTCCTTCATGAAGTGAATGGGACTCTGAAGCTGTGGCAAAAGCAACCCATCTAGGGGAATAAACTTCGATTAAAAATCCTGGCCCTCCCGGCAGTGGCGGACTAAGCCCGTCGGAGGCCCGGGTCGGCGAAACTAAATGAGGCCCCGGTCTGCTTAGAAATTGATGTATTTGTAGTGTACATTTTGTAAAAAATGAATAATATAGATGTAATGGCTGACAAAAAAAAAATCAAGTACAGTATTTATAATGTGTGTACTCTACGCTCTAGTAATTGTAATATAGGCCTACATTAGGGTGGGCCGAAAAAATTCGAAATTTTTTTTCAAGTCGTAATACCGCGGAAAAGTTGCGAATTGGGGAGACTAAAAACGGGTAAAAAAAGAAATAAAATCGGTTTATATCTTCCGGTCGCGCATATCTAATGTTTGCCGAAATTTGGAAAAATTCACATTTTTACGATAATTTTTAACATTTTTAAATTAGCCTCTTCCCGAATGTAATAGCTCAAATTCTTATGTATTAGAACCACAGAAAATAATGTTTAAATATTATTTAAATCCATCAACATCTTCCGGTCGCGCATTGCCTTCAAAGTTAATGAAATTTTGAAAAAAATTTACAAATAAAGGTAGATCACAGTTCAAGGAGAAAAAAATACTAACAACTTACATGTTTTTTTTTGGTTTTCTTTATTGAATACAAGGTTAAATGTTTAAAAACAAATTATTTTAGACCATTAGTAATATTTATAAACAGATTTTTTTATTGAAAAAACCA
Organism: Magicicada septendecula; assembly: GCA_034769895.1. NCBI lineage: Eukaryota > Metazoa > Arthropoda > Insecta > Hemiptera > Cicadidae > Magicicada > Magicicada septendecula. The sequence continues at coordinate 271,314,387 of CM068373.1, forward strand.
AGTTTTTTTGTGAAGAGTCGTAAGTCCAAGAAACTCATGTTGAACAATTGAACATCTCCGTTTTCACTCATTCTTAGGTGAAGGTACTTTGAAATCTGATTTATGGGCGAAGTTAGGCATGGTTGACCTTGACAGCAGAGTCGTTCTGATAAAACCATCCCTAGACTCAGCTCCGCAACTTTTCCTGAGGCTTCTGTCACGAGTTTCACACATCGTTCAACTGCCTGTGTGTGAACTGGGAATGTCTTGAATGTTATATCCCAATTAGGGACTGAGTCACTTTGAATATGTGATTTAATCTCATCGTCACTGATATCTTTTAATAATGGGGGAGAAGATAAATCACAGTCCATCCAGTTAATTATTTCCGAGTAGTCTTGAGCCTTGAAATTGAGTTTTGGCGGCATGAATGTTCTGATAGTTGTTCTCTTTTGATCTAACTGTCTTCGCCTTTAGAATTCGTCGAAGTCCGAGGTCTCTTATGTGTTTTGTATTATCTTATGTCATGGCTAACATTAAATGTTCTGGATGAGCGAAAAAGCCATTTCGTTCGATCACAGGGTCGACAATATTACGTAAATCTTCAGGCAGGTACCTTGAAGATTGTAATGATTGGTACACAAGTTTTGGTCCCTCTGTAAAGTATTTACTTGTTTTAATACTAAACCACATTGGCATGTAGGACTTCAAAATAAATACAACTATTTCTTGAAGTTCAGGTGTGGGACTTTCTTCACTTAAGTATAATCTGAGAGTTCGATTTGCTGTTGTCAACCACCTCGAGTGTGACAAGGGACCAGGATCTCGTACAGCCAAATCCTCTTTACAGTTTCCCGACTTTATTGCCATGGAAATATCGAGTAGATATTGCTGATCCTTACTTAGTATACTTCTGTCTATTGTGGGGATCTGACAGCCAATACTCTTGAAGCCAATCACTGGACGTTTTTCGCAGCCACTTAGCTTTTCACCGATTGGCCCTCTCAAAGATTTCGGACCCGTTGATTTACCGTCTAGGTATTGAAACAGATGCCGGAATGGCAGTTTGACCCGAGCGAGTTACGACGAGCGCGAGAATTTGTTAGATTTGACAGCTGTTGCGCGAGCGGAAGACTTTAACCGATTTGAACCATTCTTTTTTCTAAATCATTATCGGTTCGCGTAAGAGTCGACTAGAGCTATTACATTTAAATATTGACAAGTAAGAAAAAAATTATCGTAAAAATATAAATTTTTCCGAATTTCGGCAAACTTTAGAGCACATGCGCGACCGGAAGTATGAACCGATTTTATTTCTTTTTTTACCCCTTTTTAGTCTCCCCAATTCGCAACTTTTCCGCGGTATTACGACTTGAAAAAAAAATTTCGAATTTTTTCGGCCCACCCTACTATACCTGTACATACTTAAAGATATAGGTGAGAAACTTAGAATACGAATCAGCATTTAGCACAGCAACCATCAGGTAGAGTGCAAAGAAATAATAAAGAACAGAATAAGAAAATTACCTTTTATTTTATATGTCTGGAAACAAAGCTTGTACAATTATAATATCAGTTAGTTTCGTAACCTTAGTACGAGATAGTAGTTATTATTGATATTATTATAGTACATGTTTTCGTGCCTTTATTTTACTGAAATTCTCAATAACGTCGTTGAAATATATTTCATTTGAAACTTTTCTTTGAATTGATAAAATGGACAGATTGGCTAGTCGTTCTTGATTCATCGTAGAGCGAAGATAATTTTTTATTAGTTTCAGTTTTGAAAAACTTCTCTCGCATGATGCGACTGAGACACAAAATGGTCAAGAAGTATTGGATTATAAGTGATGTACAGGGTAATGATTCACTGAAGTCCCATTTAATTATAAATTGAAGGGTTTCTTGGGCTGTCCATCTAGCAGCAAAGTCCACACTCGTATCGGTTGCACGTAGATGCCTACGATACCTTTTTATTTCTTGCAGCACCTGCTCCTTATCAAACTCATCGTAAATTTCTACCAGATTCTCCAGTGCTACAGCCAGAGCGTCATCGGAAGCTTCAAGCATAAATTTTGTTTCAACAATTTGGAAAATTTTGGTGATTTCCTTCATGGCCGTGTATCGTTGTGACAATTCTTGTATAAATCGGTCTATCCATTCAAACATTGATCGACGAACTTCTTCTTGAATCGATAATCCAGCGTCATGAGCTAGTTCACCCGGCATTGTTTTAATTACCCTCCTTCTTCCTCGTCGGTCAATGTTAATGTCCATATCATTGCATTTTTTAGTGCCAAAAGTAACAGCATTGTCTATAATATTGTAGTTCGTTCCGTCACTAAAAACTCATTCAGGGTTTTTAATTTGGCGAGTCCTTTATCCAAAGTCATTTTTGGAGACTGTAGATATTGTTGGACTAAATTTACTTCCTCCAGTATCGTGTGCCAAAAGTTTATGTACGTCAAAAAGGTAAAATCACATATAGCTGGAAGGAGCAAGCTTGCTGCAGATCTAGTATCAAGGTTTGCCTTGGATGGATCTTGCATATCTTCCAAAGTGCTCACAATTGTTTCCACGTTTTCTTTTATGACTTTAACTGAATTGTAATGAGCACTCCAGCGAGTATCAGACGATCGTTTCAAACTTTTTCCTGTTTTTTCTACAAGTAATTCCCATCTATATGTAGAAGACGAGAAGAATGAATATAACTTCTCTACAGTTCCAAAACAGGTGACGCTAGAGGGAACACATGAGAATGCATTAACTCCACAAAGATTTAAGGAATGATTAGCACAGGGACTGAACAGAGCTTTTGGATGACTTCTCGAATTTTTCGTTGTACTCCTCCATGTACACCTGACATTGACGCGGCATTGTCATAACCTTGAGCCCTGCACAACGCAATATCCAGCCCATCTTTTTCCAGCTGCTGTTGAATATCTTTTGACATATCCTCTGCAGTCTTTCCCGACATCAAAAAAAAAAACCTAAGAAGGATTCTCGAACTTCCACAATGTTGTCTTCTATATGGACGTATCTAATTATTTGACTCATTTGGTCAGTTCTGCTTTCATCGGGAGTGCTGTCAAAAATTATTCCGTAATATTTAGCCGTTTTTATATCTGCAATAATTTTTTCCTTAACATGTTCACCCAAAATAAAAATAAATTCATTTTGTATCCCTTTTAACAAATAAGAAGGTACTCTCTTTGACCCACCAGCGGACTCTTCAAGAACAATGCGGACTTTAAACAATGCTCTTTCAATACTGGATCATATTTCGCCATCAATTGCACCAATTCTAAGAAATTTCCTCTGTTTTCCGATGAAACGTCTTCACGATGACCGCGGAAAGCAAGGTTTTGCTGGGCTAAAAATAGTGTAATATCTAAAAGGCGATGGAATAAACGAAATTTAAAATACGATAAAATTATATTTATTTCCGTTGCAGTTTAAAATGTTTCTTCATTTCTTGGTCTCATCATTAACAATCTTCTGATTAGCTTTGTCAATGGTTTTATTAAGTTTCAAGCCCATAGAGAGTGTTTACCATTTTTCTAAATTTGATAGATGTTCAGGCGATGATTCATGCTGTGATATCTTTGGATTCAATTTCCACCACTGACAGAAGCCAGAAATAAATTTATTTTTGTTGGTATCGCCCTCAGAGGCAAATAATCGGCAGCAAAAACAGTACAGTTTCTTTGTTGATGGTGAGTATAGCATCCATTTCCTTAAATATTTAGTCTCGTTCAAATGTGAGTAACACCAAGACGAAGTTAAACAACGATGTGTTCCTTTAGTGTGTTCACCTGGTCTTTCTATAGATTCAAAAGGTCCCTCCTTGTTTTGATATACTTCACTACCCTTTTCAATAATCACAATTCTGATATGCTCTGGAACAGGTATTGGCCAATGTGCAGTATCATTGGATGAAGAGGAGTCGAAGTTAGATGCATCAGAAATATGTTCATTCTCAGTAATTTTCTCATCATTACTATCTTATCTTTTTTTCAGTGTCACTTATGTCAAAGTCTTCATTAAAATCACATACAGTAAGCTTTTCACCTGTGTTTGTAGTCTCAACATCAATAATTATCTGTACGCCGGAGCCAGATTCAACAGTTTGATTACTCTTTCCTTCGCCATCTTTATTTTATCCACGAGCGGAAAGGTATTTGGATAAAGATCCAGCGAGTGATTTAGCCTCTTCAGTCTTTGCTTTTCTTAGCTTTCTTTTCTGAGAGCCAGATGGGTGAATTCTTTTCACTAAAAAAAAGATTCGCAAGATTATTTCGGTGACAGATCATGGCCTACACGTCCATTAACAGTAATTTTTTCTCTCCGTGTAGCCTGTAGGCTCGTAGTAGAGAGTAGATAGGTAGAGTGGTTGACAAATGAGAAAGGAACGCAGCGTCATTGAAAGATACCGGACTATTCCATTTTGGGGGAAGTACGTGCATGTTGGAACAGTCTATTGGCACGGAAGGGGGTGGTAACATTGAAGAGGAACTGTAGTTTGGCGCGAGTTTCCATAGTCTTTGTGAAAATTTTCAATTGGCATTTTATCTTTTTATAGTGTGTTTCTAATGTTTATAGTGTTACTTATAGCGTTGTGTAGTGTTTGTCGGAATATACTGTAGTGAATTATAACTTCTTATTTTCCCAATAAATTTACTTCGTTTAAAATAGTGAGCGATTTCTGCAGTTCAGGGAGCATATTAGTATTATTTAAAGTTATATTAATTATGTAGCCTAGTATAATCGTATTGCTGCATTTATAGTAATGTCAAGCGGTTAATCTTTCCGTGTTTTATTGAACTCTGGTTTTGTTGTTGTTGTTTCGTTTAATTTCTCTGTACGGCCAGGTTACCGAGGCAACTCTAATCAAGCGGTTAAAAAATTTATAATCACTGACGACAGCTGTACTCAGCTCTATTGTTGATGGGTGGGGGATTACAAAGACACCCTCTGATACTGTGAGGACGCTACCTTACTTAGAAACGGTTAGCTGTTTGTGTTTTAACTCGTGCTACGAGTCGGAGTGTGTTTAAAATTTTCTTTGACGAATGACAGGCACCGAGTTAGGTTTTTTTTTAAAGTGGCATATAATAAATACCTCTTCTTGTCTTCATTTAGGAGATTCTCGTGTTTATAACCAACTATAGATTATTCATGCAATCGCCCCTTCGCATTCGTGGTCGTCCAATTCGTCTTAAGCCTGTTGAACGATTATCACGGGTAGTCTTGCCATCATCTATCGTGTCGGCGTGGACGTTCCATAGTTGTCGCCTTTCCTCTCTTCACTCTCCTGTGTCTCCGATTACCCAACTATTTATGGTTTAGTAAAGTAACAATTGTAGAGCAATATACGATAAAACGCTAAAAATTCCAAAACAATCGGATGTGTGTTAAAATTCCCTCAGTTTGACGCCCTGCTTGATTTTTACATTTTTTCAAATTGTGGAACCCATTTTTGGCCCCTACGTTAAAAAATTTTAACTTTCTAAACATTCTTCTTCAGGCTGTGAAGCTTACGATCGGCTGCGCACTCCTTGGTCCGACCATCTTATCTTTGGTCTTCCAATATTCTTATCTTTGATCTTCCAATATTCCGCCGTCCTTTCCGACTATAAACCAAAATATGTTTTGGTATCCTGTTCTTATGTATCCCTTTCAACACGGCTGTCCAATCCTGTCTGTATTGTTTAATCCTTGCGTTTAGGTTGTATATATCATCAATTCCTAGCCGGTCCCTCCGTGATACTCCTAGTACTGATCGTAAAAATCTCATTTCACTAGCCTGTATCCAGCTTTGGGCCTTTGCGTTCAGTGTCCAAGTCTCACTGCCATAAAGGCCGCATGGCACTGCCATCATTTTATAAAATTTCAAAAGAGTATCTCTTCTGAACTTTCCATTCATTGATCTTATCGTTTCACACATGTGATTAAACTTATCCATTTTTTTGTCCACCTCTATCTCACCAACATAAGACAAGTCACACCCAAGGAACCTGAATGAGAATGCACTTGCTCAATTAGTTGATCATTCAGTATTAGTTTACACCTTACACAAAGGCAACCTTTAAAATCCATGGACTTTGTCTTGAAATTTCCAGGCCATACATCCTGATTATCTGCTGCATAGAGGACCCTCTGCATGGGATTTTCATTACTTTCCAAACCTATAGGCTACACTATACACTGATTTTTGTTACAATCGTCTTTAGTTTGATATACTACACGGGATTTGCAATTTTATGAAACTTTTCCCCACTTTTTGGGCCTTTCCAAAAATTGCCAAACCACACCAGCTGGTATAATAATCTTTAAAGTGTTTACAATTTTTAAACCAGCTTTTCCGAAATTTACCACTTTTCAATTGTAAGTACACTTTTCTGAAAAACTATAAAACTTACAAGTCTGATACTTTGCAGATATGATATATATATACTCTTACACAAGTTTCTCTAAATAAAAAAAAAATTCAATTTAAAATTTTACGTGAATAAACATGATATTTTAGTAAATCTGCAACAGTAATAAAAGGTAGTAAGTGGGCTTAATACTTGTTAAAAATGTTAAAGATAGAATTAACCGTTTTACTTCCATGTTCCATAAGGAAATGGAAGTATGGTGATCGCGAAAAAAAATCGTGTTCGAGATAAGGGCTGATTCTGATTTTACTACCCTCAAAACATGAAGAAAAGTCATTTTATGAAAAGTGTCTGTGTGTAGAAATTTTTTCTATGACGAAACATAACATTTCTATGCCGCAAATCCAAACAGAATCAAATAATTTTTACATATGTGTCTGAGTTGTAGAGGACTCAAGGCCTATTGATTTTGGTGAAGATCGGTTAACGGGAAGGGGTAGTTTGCCTGCAACGTTTTTTAACACGAGTAAAGTAATTAGTTTTGATAAATAAAGTATCCTGAAAAGAAGGTCATAATAATCCACTGTAGAAAGCTAGATAAAATATCTATAAAGGAAAAGGGTAGTTGAAGGGGGAGGGGGTAATTTTCTACAAATGAAAATGATAGTTGAAGGGGGAGGGGGTAATTTTCTATAAATGAAAATGATAGATGAAGGGGTAGGGGATAATTTTTTATGTGTGTAATACGTTATCGGCAACAAAGTAGATTGTTGTTAATATTCCTTCCCAGGCTGTTTGGCAGTGGTTCCAATGTTGTCTGCAAACCCAGATGTTTCGGCAGTGCCAACATCAGTGCCAATCGACCACCATCATCAGTGAAAATCGAGTGCGCTAACGTGAGGTGGTATACGTTAGTGACCACAGTACTGTGGTTAAGTCTGAAGAAAGAAGTAGTTTCTATGGAAATATTTCATTTCGAAAATGATTTTAAATATAAATCTTAGAACATGGAAGTCATGTATGGTTCTCCATACCGATATAACGTACACCTAAAGCTAGCTAATTTTCCCGTTTAAATAGCACTGGATCGGAAAAGGTACCGACTTTCCTTAAAACGAAAAATACCGTTTGATTTTTTGTGAATTCACTTCCGTTTATTGCTGTTGGTAAAACGATACAGAGCGTACAAAAAAACTCACATAGTTTTATAACCTCAGCGTCTTCCTCACTGAAGGCAGTTTAGCGCAGTTTTCATACTCTTTTATTTTGTGACGCCTTCTGAATTTATAAAAACGTATTTTGCGTCAAATTATTTTCTACGGTTTTAGGTCAGACCATCGGGCCACAGGTTTTATCGTGTACGTTTCCGTACAGCAGTAAAAAAATAGACCGTGCGCCAGTGGCTTTGGGGAAACCCGAAAAAGTTTGATATAAAATCTAATAACATCTGTTTTATGTATTCGGTTCACATCCGGTACGAATTACCCCACACTGCTCATATCTAATTTGCAACAAAATTATTTCTAACGTCGTTGGTTATCAGTTACTAATCTTCATGTGGGAGTTTCTTCTATATCCGACTGTTGACTTTGCATGCTTGCCCAAACGCCGTTAATTATCTCAGCAGGTGTTGTCCTGCTGTAATAAAATAATTTTTATTTTTATTATTTATTATTTTATTATACTTTTTTAAGGAGATATCTAGCTACTACTACACTGTACCGTTTCTAGAGAAAAGGTAGTCTTTTATAGATCCCGAAAACTTTTTTTTAATAGCTTGGTATAGGCTACAATGCAAAGAGTCTTTTATACAATAATAATTACAATTTGTTTTCTTTACAATCCTTAAATTCATAGTGATCGTCAATCAATGAATTTTTCAGTGAAGGGTTAGTGAGGATCGGTCAAAAATAACACAAACTTCTAACTTATTTGTGTCGACGTTTCGACAATGTTTATTGTCATCATCAGGACAATTGTTGCTGACGCCAAACATACAACTGTGACCTGCTATATAAAAACAGTTGTGTGTTTGGCGTCAGCAACAATAATTGTCCTGATGATGACAATAAACATTGTCGAAACGTCACACAAATGGTTTTTTATTGCAATTTTTGACTGAAAGCTAAGTTTGGAAGTTTCCCCATTTGGGATGTTCTGTCAAATGTGTGACCGTAGTACTCAGAGTCTTTTCGGAGAGCGTTGGTCAGAAAGTACAGTGAAAGAGTATTAATGAAAAACAGTGAAAGCTACATGAATAAACAATAATTTCACGGTATCACAACATGGAAAGGATATTAGTTTGTAAATTAAATGGTGTGACGACAGAAGCAGTCTAAAAGTTAACATATTGGTAGGATTCTTCAAGTTTCCAGTTTTCAGACCGATTAGTAGTACTTTATATGAATGTTTCTGAAATGAAGCAAAGTCTAAAGAAAACTGCTGTTACATATGGAAAGTACTTGTGGGTGAAGCTTTCAATATGAGAAGCATCCACATTGTAATTGTGTGTGTGTGTGTTGTGCACGCGGGCTACGTAATGCACTTAGTAACACCAAAATAATAACAGGAATGAAATAATAATAGTAATAATAACAAATCATGATGTTTTTAATATTAAGAGTATTAGTTATAACAACTGTGACCTGCTATATAAAAACAGTTGTGTTTGGCGTCAGCAACAATAATTGTCCTGATGATGACAACAAACATTGTCGAAACGTCACACAAATGGTTTTTTATTGCAATTTTTGACTGAAAGCTAAGTTTGGAAGTTTCCCCATTTGGGATGTTCTGTCAAATGTGTGACCGTAGTACTCAGAGTCTTTTCGGAGAGCGTTGGTCAGAAAGTACAGTGAAAGAGTATTAATGAAAAATGGTGAAAGCTACATCAATAAACAATAATTTCACGGTATCACAACATGGAAAGGATATTAGTTTGTAAATTAAATGGTGTGACGACAGAAGCAGTCTAAAAGTTAACATATTGGTTAGGATTCTTCAAGTTTCCAGTTTTCAGACCGATTAGTAGTACTTTATATGAATGTTTCTGAAATGAAGCAAAGTCTAAAGAAAACTGCTGTTACATATGGAAAGAACTTGTGGGTGAAGCTTTCAATATGAGAAGCATCCACATTGTAATTGTAATTGTGTGTGTGTGTGTGTGTGTGTGTGTGTGTGTGTGTGTGTGTGTTGTGCACGCGGGCGTACGTAATGCACTCAGTAACACCAAAATAATAACAGGAATGAAATAATAATAGTAATAATAACAAATCATGATGTCTTTAATATTAAGAGTATTAGTTATAATAGATAATGCATATAATTAACTAAATTATATAATTATAATGTAATATGATATAATAATTACAGTTAATTATATTTATTTGTAATTAATATACGGTAATTAATAAAGTCAATAACAATGTAAAAATGTATGGGACTTAGGCGCAGAGAATTTGATCAGGCTAACTAAAAGAACTGCAAATGATTAGTTGAATGTTGTCAATATGAACGTTCTTTTTTAATTAACTGTTAGATGAAATAAAGGACTTACTGTTAGGCTTATGCAGTCAGGTTGAACAGGTAACAGTTTTTAAAACTCATCGTTGGCTTCGGTGCAAATGTAACTGTTTAATACCATACTACAGTTCCTGGAATCATTATGAATTTCCTAGAACCACTGTTTCTCCGAGCAAATGTCACTACATTCGCCCTCCGAGTAAATGTCATTCAGAGCCAAGTGTCACAACTTCTTGTCCAAGCACTGACATAATGAGCGGTGGTTTTATGCATATTGCAATGTTATGGATGAGCAGACATAAATTAATATTGTTGCGACAAACATATGGAATGACGGTTTATTAAACATGGGTCGTTATTTCAAAGTTCCGTGACGGATTACTCCGTTTACTAAAATAAATTTACACAAAATGAATTCTCTTTTAAGAAATAGTTTTACTCAGTTTCTAGTATTTAAAAGCTTTTTAGAGTTTATGATGTAACAGTCATATTATGTGGATACGGTGATCTAATGACAGTTTCAGTCTTCCCTCCAGCCAAATGTGGCTGTGACCCTTCCCCATCCATTGAGACACTGTTCTCTCTTACTCTGCTCAACAAAATTTAGGCTATTCCTTCCTTGGACATTATCCGCGCAGGCGTGAGAGAAAGCAATCCTCTCACGTGTACAGATTTACTACACCATCCTCTACCAAGTCCGGGACCCCGTTGTGCCCCCAGCCGTAATATTTTTCTTTCTGAGTCGTTCTGTAGTGTCATATAACAATTCCTCGTCGTTGAGGTAATGTCTTAGTGCAGGCCTGAAATGTTCGAGTATATTATAATAGTACCTTCCCAACACTCCGGTATCTCTCTCCACCAGGTCGAATTAAAATGTTTAAATTTGGACATACCCTTTTCTGTAGTCTCAAGACCGACTGCCGTAGCTGAAGTCAAGTGACCTGATGATCTCCAATACTCCTACGGGGTATCCGTAATAATGTCGATTGTAGTCACTCACGATCACAATATAGGCCTACATATATTTCGTTTCAATACCACAAGAACGTTTCACTTCTTGGGTTTGGACATATCGTAGAACAGACAGGGGAACGGTTACGTAAATAATATACGCAGTTGAATGAACGTTTGGAGGAAAACAAAAATGAAATTTTAGAAAACAACGGTAGCTGCATTACTGTTAAGTGGAAGCAAGCGGCGAGCTAACCGGGACGGATCAGGAATCCAGGACAACGGAGATGATCTAATCATAAATACACGTGCGCGACGTACTGTTGCATTGCCGCCTGTTGTATCTGATGACACCCCCCCCCCCCCCGAGTGGCTAAAAGCAAGTGATCTCACCATAATATAAGACGCGAGATCGAGCAATGGAAATAACTGTAGAGGTATACGTTACGCCGCAGTCTAGTCAACAACATTAAAGTATACAGTAAATCTCCATTTATACGTTTTCAGGGAACTTCGAAGAAAAAACGTATAAGTGAAATAGAACACAAATAGTATAATTAAATGACATACTACTGAATAAAAATTACTTATAATTTACAATTTGGAATAATACGATATAAATTTATAAAACACAACATATATAGAGATAAAAACTACACAGATATAATTAATCTTTTACCCCCTAATTTCGTTGTCTTGTCCTGTTTATTATTTTCCGCAGCTACAGAATAAACTATAGCCCTCAAATCTTGAAAGCTGCGTCATAATTTCATGCGATCCAGTACGGCGTGTTACAAAGCGTTTAACTGTCTCTACGGCATTAAGAATTTGTTCCCATAAGTGTAAAACACGAATAAACGATAAACGTATAACCGAAATAAAATAACACGGGAAGTATAGGAATCTCGCCGGGACCTTGGAGAAAAAACGAGTAAGTAAGAAAAACGTATCACAGAAGAATTACTGTATATAGTGGACGCACGTACTACAGAACAGATGAGCTTCAGAAAACGAAGATACTGTAGTGAACGTCATCTTCACACTGAAAAATAATGGAAAATGGAAAGGAGTACAACTTGGGAACCCATTTAGCTTGCACAGATACCGAAAAAGCGTTCGATGATGTAAATACATTTGTGTGTGTGTGTGTGTTTTTTTACATTTTTTTAATTTAGGTTTTCTTTTTACAGGTAGTTTTTCTTACAGTTTTAGTTTTCCTTATAGGTAGTTTTTCTAGGTAGTTTTAGATTTTCTTATTGCGGGGGGTAGTTTTTAGCTACCCCCGATTTGTGTAAGGCTTTACCCGTGTATCTTACCGTCCCTGTCAAGCAGCACAAATTCCCGTGTATCTTACCGTCCCTGTCAAGCAGCACAAATTTGTTTTTCAAAACTAAAACTCGTTAAAACCTATTTAAACCACCCGAACAGGAGGACGCACTTGAGCGGCTTGCCACTGTTAATCTAAAACGAAATAGCTAGATAACTAAACTTTTCAAAAATGACTGACTTGGAGAGGCCCGAACACAAACTTACCAAATTTTTATTACAATTTTTAAACAAAGACTATTCACACACACACACACACACACACACACACACACACACACACACACACACACACACACACACACACACACACACAACCTATCTTGTAAAATGTTATATTGCTTTTCAATATAAATTTATGATAATTATAGGCTATTACTTTTTAAGTAGCGATACTGTAAAACGTTCTGATGGAATGTTTACCTCTTATTTTAAACATAAATAACAGTATCTTAAAGTAACAACAAGTAAGTAAAACTTTATCTTATTCCTCATGTTTTAAAACTAATACTTTTTAATTACTTATAATACTATTAGGCCTAATAAAGACTTAATCGCTGTAAAAATATTGTATTTTTTATCATTATGATATAATCATATCATAATTAATTAATATAATTATTATCATTATAAAAATAAATTATTTTATCTGAAATTAGCTAATATTGTGCTTTTCATTCTTCCATACGAAACTGCTAGCAGGTCAATCGTAAACTTCGTCTGCTCTCTCCGATGTAATGAAAACTTGGTAAGTACAAATGAATTTAAGGATTCAACGCAATGTGAAAGGTCTTCCTATTGGAAGGGACGGATAGGTCTTTTAAAGGGGGGGAGGGTGAACATTTTACGTTTCTACTCCGGGCCCCCAAAAGGCCTAACTACATATTTGAACAATTTTATAATAATAATAATTGGTATTATTATTTTATGAAAGGATTGAGATAACCGACAATTTTAAGACGCGCAGTTGTATACCTGCCATTAGAAAGGTGCGCTCATGTGCTATCGTAAATTTATAATATTTACTCAAAGGAAAACCAACGAACAATTAATTGTATAATACGTTATTAAGCGACATAGGTTAAAACCATAGTTATTCAATTACGGAATCGTTGACGATAAAACGGTCAATTAATTATTGATTCCATTACCGAAGGTAGTAAGAAAGCGAAATTATTAAACTATATAACAGCGCATTACGATACAAACGCGAGCGCGAGCGCCCGCCGCGTAACGTAGAAAAAATGACGGAAACTGGCATTCTATCGACAAACAGACAAAACGCCCCGAGTTCCCTTTCCCCGCGCGCGCGGACGAGCAGGGGCAGCGCGGGGAGAGCCTGTGTGTTCTAGGTCAATGAACTAGTTGAACGTTTGATTAAAATAATATTCGAATTCCTGAACACAAGGTCTTCACTCCACTAGCATGAGAGAGAGTTCACAAATTTATTTTATTCTGAACGCCGATAAGTCGACTACTGCTGGTCGGTTTACTACGCATGATGAATACCAATAGACGATTCCAAACTATTTAAATACACTATACAAAGTACACATCTCGCGACAAATATGAAATTTTAATCATCACGTATTTTGTTGCAGTTGACTAACTTACCACAGAGAACATTAATTAATTACGTGTTTGACTGCGTTATGAAATCCCGTATTATATGAAAATCTCCACTCTAAGAACTAGGGTAATGGGATTCCGAGGTAAGGAGCTAATAAGAACATAAATAATAATGATTAGTGATCGAATTCTAGAACCGGTGGGCCAGTTTTAATTATTTGGCAAATGATATTGGTTATGAAAGAAATTATGATATTAACGTTGTGGTAAGTTCTGACGATCTGTGGGGCAACCAACCGTATGTTTAGGAACAAGTTACGTCGAGATAAAAAATTAATGTTTTACAAAATTATGGCAGTCCCAGTACTGTCCTATGGGCATGACTTATGGACGACAACCAAGAAACAAGTAGTTCCTCGGAACTGGTATCCTTCAGAGGAGTTAAAATGTGTTCTAAACTTGACCGTATAAAAAATGAGCCGACAAGAAAAGAATTACAAGTTTTTAACTTGAATGAAAAATTACAAGACTACAAACAACAGTGGAACGAACTCTTGGAAAGAATCCGTCAGATTCCAGACTGGCCAAACAAGTCTGGAAATATAAACCTATGGGACACCGGTGTGTGGGTAGACCCCCAGGAGGACATGGCTGCAGGATTTTTGAAGGCGGCACCTTCCCTATGCCGTGTTGTGAAGATGATGATGAGTCGAAAGTTGGGAGTAAAGCGCCTAATGGAGATGAAGCGGTTGAACGTGGTCAGAACATGCACGCAGGGCAGACGAAGCATCACGTGCTTTGTTGTAGATGACTGTCACAAAAATAACTTCGCTAACTCACCACAGAGAACATTAATTACGCGTATGGCTGGTGTTCTTCTTCTTCAGCACTACAGCCCAATGTAACACACCAATCTTCTCCACAGTCTTCTATCCACTGCCATCTCGGTGTAACCCCTCACATGCATTCTTCTGAGATCTTCTATCACATTATCCAACCATCTTATCCTAGGTCGGCCCTTCTTTCAGCTTTTATGACTTGCGCCCTCAGGATTTTCTTTGGCATACGCTGATCATCCATCCGCTCTAGGTGATCTAGCCATTGTATTCGTTGACCTTTTAAGAATCTTAAATGTCCGCATGTATCAATAGCTCATCTATCTCCTGGTTATATATTATCTATTCGTCATCTTCTTTAACCAGGCCGTAAAAACATCTTACGATCTTTCATTTAAACCTTTTTAGTGTTGCTTGTTCCTTTCTTAGTGTCCAGTCTCGCTTCCATATGTAACAACTGGTCTGATAAGTGTCGTATATATTTTTATTTTTGTGTTACGACTAATGAGTTTGCTTCTCAATAGTCTGCTACTGGCATAATATGCCCTATTTCCCGTTTGTATCCTGTCAGGTATTGTCGTGTAGATGGACCCTTCATTATCTATCATGTTAACCAGGTATATGAATTTATTAACTGCATCAAATGAATTAACTTCTGTTCACAAAGGATTTCTTCTCCTTTCTGATGGAGAAATCAGCAAGTATTTAGTTTTGCTGATATTTACATTCCAGCTGATTTTTGATTCAGCTCCTCGTATACCTCAACTAGCTGTTGTCTTGATCACAATGCGTCAGCGTACGGCTTCTCTTAGTGTTATTACTCTTTGTTATCTGTATAGAAATAAAAAACCTCCAGTGTAAAATACTACCAGGAAATGATTACCAACTGTCAACCAATCACCGATAAGGAAACGAGAGAGTTTAGCACTTGACGATATTCCCCTCACCTGCCTTTTTGATTCGCAAACACTGAGATAAAAACAAAAAAAATTTTCTTTCTCCTTAGGCCAGACGTTATCCGGCCGCGTACAACTGCCTGCGGACAGGTGTATGCTGCGGGAGTTGTTTTGATGTGAGGACGCAGTCGCTTCGGCGGGTATCTGGGCAACTTATTTAGCGACAACGCGTGTTTAGAATACGGTATATAATAAGCACAAGCTGATTTCCTTTGTGGCGACATTCATTTGAATTCCCTTCTCTACACGGACGATAAAGTCACATTATTCGGGAGATAGACGGTCAGTTACAAAGAGAGCGGTTTTCTGTATTATGTAATCTCTTGCAGGGACATTGACTGGAAGTCTCTGTAAATCAAAAACGATGATGGCTTTCTCTGGAAAGTATCCCACTAGAACGAAGACAGACGCTGATCATAAAAGCTTAGAAAACTGTTTTATAGTTATAACTATTTGTGATTGGCAATATCTTATTTAACTGCCGTAGAGATTGGCATCAGAAATCGTCAAGGATCAATGGTACGATTCTGAAGAACAAAACCAGCCTTTTATAAAACACTGGCTGTCCCGACATTCCTTCGGACCCTTTGACCATAGGTGTCGAGGTGGTTTGTGGTTTCGGTTTTTTCATCATGGCTGCGCGAATCCATATGGGAACCCGGAGGAATGCTGTAGCCTGATAAATCCCCGATAGTGGATAATCCGAATCCCAAGGAGGGAATTGAGCTGCACGCCTCATATTCCCAGGAGTACCGATCAGTTCAAAGTCGGGCGCTTAGTAGACTCCGCGCCCATGGGGGCGAAAGGTGTAGACAGGACTTAGTCCTCGGAACTCCCTTGAAAACTTTTCTATCTGTCCCGACGTTCCTATATGGCTGTGAGACGCGGAACTTCGGGAAGGAGAAAAGGAAGATTAACGCTGCAGAAATGAAGTTCCTCAGAAGAGATCACATTGCTACTCCCTGCTAAAGAAGAAAAGGAATGAGGAAATCAAACAGGAGTCTTACAATGATATCACCAAAGAGTATTTGAGGGGATGATGTGAACATTTAAACCGCGTGTCGCCTAGAAGGCTACCAACAGCAGTGTTGGCGCGAGGCTACCAGCCGATGGGAAATGGGTCCCGTCACAGACCTATTAGGCCTCTTTCCAGCGGGTAGTCCTCGGTCATTCTCTCCACACGCCTGTCCCACTCTTCTCTTTTCTTCGCGGAGTCCAATCACGTTATTTGCTGGACGCCGCAAATATCTTGTTCTGACCTGCAAACTGGACTATCAACCCCGAATAATTGGGAGTCGACTGTGGTGATGACGTACAATGCACGATCGTTTTACTCGTCCGATCTCGTGATAAGTAAATCGTAATAATCGTGTTAAAATCCCGATCAATCGCTGCAACGTAGTTTCACGAAGCGTGGTCAAAATCATGCCTAACTAACCTGCGGTAACATCTTCTAACGCACGTGGTAAAAGTCATTTCCTACTGTTTGAAAGAACAATAAACTTGAATCGGTAAACATGCAGCACTTCCACGGACAGGATGTTATTACTTACTGCAGAATAACATTCATTTTTTTATAGATTTTCAAACAAAAAAAAGAATATCTTAAAATTACCAAAATAACATCTACTTTAGAAATCTGTTTTAAATGGCCTGTTACCCGATTCGTTCTTGTCACCATTTTCTTTTTTTTTTTCGAAGAACCGCAACTTTCTAAAAGTTAATTAATCGTGTAAAGTGGCGTCCTGAGAAATTCTGGATGCAATAAACCTCTCTTCTCTTCCGACATTTAAACTCTTTGTTATAGTGTTTTTAAAACGTTTTCATCATGTCCTTACCTGGCCTAACCCGAATACTCAGGAGTCGACTGTGATAACGTAAACTAAGTTCGTATAGTGTCTGCAAAACTCCACAGTGTTCACAACGTGATCAACGCCCCTTTTCACGAACGTTTGTTAATTTTCTTCTTAACTGACGAAATATACTTTTAACGGCCGTTTTATCAAAAACCGTTTCACCAAAGCCCGTTAGAACGGTTAGTAAAAATCTCGTTAACACGCCTATGCTACCATGATAAGTGTCGATTTTTCTTCTGATAGGCTGAAAATTAAAATAACTTGTAGACAATCTGTAGGGTGACGTTCCCGTTTCATCATGTTCTATTTGTCAAGAGTATTTGTATATTTTATATTTCGTTGTATTAAAATCATACATTCTGTTTTATTGCTGTTATTGAAGACCCTATGTAACCTCAACTCAAGAAAATTTTGAGAGTAACTTTTTATGGAAGCCTATTAGCGTTCTATAAATTCTGTCTCCATCCAATGATCTAAACCGGTAGGCCTATTCTGTGCCGATGACCTCTGTTATTCGTCTACGTTTGGATCATTTTTTTTTTTTAACAATGTTACTTAAGCGTAAAAATTTTCTCTCTCCTTCACATTTGTTTGTCACAATAGCTTCTTATATTATATACGTATACGCAACAATTGAAAATAAAGTAAACTGTTTAATGAAAGAACAAAATACAGACAAAACAAATTTTCTGATCATAAATCAAACAAATATGCGCATGTAGGCCTATATTTCATTCATGTTACACGAACAACTACTTCACGGAAAACAACGTAGTTATACATAAATGAACACCACACCTAATTTTAAGGTTAACTCTCGTCGTTTTAACGGCCCCATAGTTACCTAACACCCCAAATATCGTCCGTTAAATTAACTGGCGACTTTAACGGCCGATATCTGTAAGTGAGCTTCCTGAAACGGGGCATAAATTGTTTCTCATACCGACTCACCATTTCTGATATTTCAGTTCTGTTTATTTAACGCATTTTCTGTTGGCAGGAAAGTAGATAAAGTAGGAACTCGAAGACCTCCTCGGTTTACATCACTTCTGACAAACCAAGGAGATCCCGACAAGGAACAAGCTGGGTTTTCGCTTCGAATCTTTCCAGCCTACAACTGTTGGTGGTTGACGAACATGTTCTTCGCATTGAAAAGAACTTTACACCAAAGACCGCACATTTTTATGCTCCACAAGTTAGTCGTAATGTAGGAAGGTCTAGAAAATAACGGTGTGATTTTTAATTCAACTTAAAAGTATTTTTATAAATTAACAACTTAAATTCACAACGTAATTATAAAATTTCTGAAACTGAAGCACGTGTCTAAACTTACTCCAGGACGGAAGACGAACAAGAAAAACGATTAAGACATTAGCAAACCGATACGAACTTCTTCGGTGTTACGAACTTAGTCAGCAACACTGGCTGTGTGTGTGGTAATTTGGTCAACTTGAAGATGTAATGAAACGCTTACTGTACTGTACAGGCTTACATTTATTACACTTCTCAAGGAGTAAATGAGTTTACGTACCTTGGAGCTTATGTTAATAGTGAAAACTAAGAGAACAATGGCGGGGAATAGAGCTTACTTTAGTCTAGTAAAATTATTAAGATCTAGTCTTCTCACCCAAAAGACTAAACTGAAAATGTACAGAGCATGATTAGGTCTATAGTGACATACGGTTCCGAGACCTGAACATTAAGAGCAGTTGATGGGAAGGCATTAAGGCCTTTTGAAGGAAAATTATTAGAGAAGAACCTTCGGACTAGTATGTTGTACTGAAGAATGAATGGAGGATCAGATCTCGTAAAGAAATAGGCTCCATTCTAAAACAGGGAGATGCCGTCCGATTTATAAGTCCAGAAGAATCAGCTCGATAGGATATATAGATGGGCGCAGAAGACGAGGCAGGCTAAGAAATCGATGGCAAGACGACGTGGAAGAAGACCAGACTAAGATAGGTGTCAGCTCGTGGAAGAGCAAGGCACATGATCAGACTATCTGGAGGCGGATCATTAGGGAGGCCACGGTCCATCCTGGGCTGTAGTGCCGATATGATGACGATGAGAGGCTTACATCTGAATACGAAATCAGCATTTCTGTGTATCTGCTCGCCTACTCTTTGGCATACAAATCTGTCCACTAATTTAAAAAAAATTACAATCGAATTTTCAAATAACGAACACCCTAAGAGGTGACGAAATCCTTCACAGAACGATTTTTTTGTGCATAGTCAATAAATTGTACGTAAAAATGTTGTACAACTATCTGTATGTAAAGAAATTCAAACGATTCTATAACGAAATCACACGAATTTCCATTTTTTTTGCATAAAATTAATACGTCTGAATTCCCAGTCGCATATACAAGCTGTAACCGATTCATTACACCTACTCGAAAATGTACGATTTGATGTCATGGCAATAAAATGTGAAGGTTTTATTGTCTTTCCGGCATACAAGGTTATTCTGTCCTGTAAAGTTTCTATTCTGAATTAAGTAGAAACAAAAACCTCCGTGTCGGTCTGGTGGCTGGCTGTAAAACTGGCGCAGCTAGTACCAGATTTTAACATCCGGCCCGGGAATCGATTCCGATACCTCTAGACCAGTAGTCACATCGACTTAATCGATTTTAAACAAAGCACATGAGCAGTGAAAGGTTTTACACTTCGATTCTGTGACGGACCAAAATATCTGCAGACTAAACTTAGGAGGAGGAACTTCGTTAAAGCTAGTTCTCCAGTCACTAATGCATCAATATTCTTGCAGAGGTAAATGCGATTACTCGCTGTATTCATCGACTGACCAAAGTTAGTGACAACGAAATCACATTAGCTTCGCCGGCCAATCGTTACCGCATAACCGGTAGTACTCACTATCTACGCGTCCAGTGGAGCAATGTCGTCTAGACACCAGACATGAGGCGGCAATTCTATACGGACGTCGTTCGCCTGGAGCATCGCGCAAGAAAGTAGGAAGAAAAACGTTTTTT
The DNA here is from genome assembly GCA_034769895.1 of Magicicada septendecula. NCBI lineage: Eukaryota > Metazoa > Arthropoda > Insecta > Hemiptera > Cicadidae > Magicicada > Magicicada septendecula. Next base: position 271,334,754 of record CM068373.1, read on the forward strand.
GAGTTTGGAAATGAAAAGATCAAAAGGCAAATCCGTGGTTTTAGACCTCGTAGCTTAAATGCGAAGTGCCTTAATTAATTTGGAGTGGAACGATTGCCTGACGATCGTATAAAACTGTGCTCCAACTAGAAGACGAAAACAAGTAATAGTCCCAAACTGCAAAGCAACGCGTTTCCATCCAATCCATCGCTACCTCCATCACATCCGGGAAAACAACCCGGAACTCCCGCAGACCTTCCTTCCTCATAAACAGTCTCTTCCCAGAAACCCTCGCCGACAGAGAAATAGAAATACCCAAATCCTATCTACAAACATACTCCACCTGGCATCCTTCTTGACCACATAACTTCTTAAATTTCCCTATCTGCCCACCCTGCGTTACACGAAACCGTCTTGGCTGTCCTTATTAAAATTTTAATTACGTCACTTCCATCACCCATTTGGCTCTGTACACCACATTAACACACAAATACATATCCACGTACTACTCTTTCTCCAGAGTGCCTCCGCTTTCTCAGCCTCCGGCCCCCCACGCTGGCGTGCGACTCCTCACAACATTCCATTCGGCTGAAAGGGGGCTTGCCCCCGATCAGCCTGAGACCTTTCCTTCGAGACAAGTCTCAAAAAAGAAAAAAGGCGAAAACGAGGTAGACCGTGGAAGCTACGCCTTCAAAAACAACGGTTTGTAACTAGGCATTCGAGTTTAAATGTGGTCGTACGAGCACTGAAGATGATTGTCGTAGAAACTCCAGATGTCAATTTAAAAATCTCAAAGTTGGAAGACCGGGGGGTCGCGAATGGATGGATGTCATTGCTGCGCTTGAGAGGCGTCTCACATAATCAAATGTACCATTTTTAACTCAAGAACTTTGTGTCAAAAACTTTATATAAGCTGAGTGCCACATGGCGGCATCATCTTGAAATCAACGTACGGTACGTTGGTCTTGGTACGGCCACGTTTAAACTCAAGTCTTCTTCTTCTTCTTCTTATCTGGCGTTACAGCCTTTGGTGGGCTTTAGCCTCCTCAACAATTCTCCTCCATGCTTCCCTGTTCTCTGCCATTCCTCTCTACCCTCTGATTCCCATGCTAGCAACATCTTCTGTTACGTCATCCAACCATCTCAACCTTGGTCTGCTTCTACGTCTAGTAGAATATAATATTCCCTTCAGCATTCTTTCCTCAGACATTCCTTCCACATGTCCCAGCCAACGCAATTTTTGTGATTTGATGAATATTAAACGTAAAGTGCTCTATTAAAACTTTCTTTTAGGGGCAGCATCTTCTAACACATGTTTATAATTTCGTTGTGAATTTCCAAATTTCAAATTGGCGTTAGACCTTTTTTAACAAAGAATTCTTAATTTTGTCCATTTTTCAAAACATACGTAACACGTAAATCACTAACAGTTGGCAAAACAATTAATAAATCGACAGGTTTGGAAATTAACAGGTGTTTCCATGGAACATGAGTTATCAGAACACACTAAACATTTTAGTTGTACCGCTAAACTATACACGTCACTTCGTCTGACCATCGTATTTACCGTAACAATTACCATAATAAAAATTTCGTAAAACTTACTACGATAATCTTCGTTTTGTTGTGACGATTTTTGTAAAATACGAACAGCTGGTAGATTTGGAGATCAACAGGTGCTGACACGAAATATGAATCTTACAACAACAAACGAAGCTATAGACGCCTCTCCGCGGACTCGTACATTCAAACAGATAGTAAACAATAACTTAAATAGAGAGCAGACAGATTACTTACTGGCAAGGCGCAGATGTGCAGGACGCGAGACCAACGCGCCGACAGAGTTACGGACTGTACACCTGTAGACGCCTTGGTCGGAAACGCCATGTCCAGGCCTCTTGTGCAGCACCTGAAACAACACAATACACAATCCTGTATATATACTGTATGTGGTGGTCCGAGCAAAGTACTGTAAGTACAATGTTGTGTCGAGCTATTTGAGACGAATCCCGGTCTGATCTGATGACACAATGATGACAGTATACACGTACGCTACGTACCCAGCAGAGGGAGAGGGGGGTGATGGGTGTGTTGCATAAAAAAAAAATTAATATTTATGGAAGACTACCATATTATCTTAAAATAGCTCAATACGTATGAGACGAGTAACATAAAATCGTCTGGGGTCAAGCGGATACTGTCAACTAATACTAATACTGCATTTTCTGGCTATTTCTATGTCACACTGTGTTTAGGTAGCCGCTATTTAGTACTGACAAGTACAACAAAGTACGTGGTTGGGTAGATTGGTTTGATGTTAAATGTCATCTGTGGGTGAGCTTTGAGACGCCTGTTGCTGATTGGTTTTAGACAGCTTTGTATGAAGTGTAAATGTAAAATAGAACTCTCAAAAGGCACAATACAACAACAAAACCAAAACAGACGCCGAGACAAGCACGTGGTGTCGATTATTATTATCAATTATTAATTGATATTAATATCTTAATTAATATAATATTTATATTTATTAATCAAGATAAATATTGATAAGATAAATATTGATAATTATTGATATTATATTATCAATAATTATTATGATTATTATTATCAATTAATAATAAATTATCTCAATTTATTATTAATTGTATCGTTGTTTTACAGTCACTCATTTTTATTAGTTATTTAATTTTTTTAGTTACGTGGGCTGCCTTTTAAGTCTTTACAAACGACCACTAGATGGTGCTAGTGAGATGTGACATTATCATTGTTGAAAAATTTGTCATACATTATTTGTAAAACAATTGCAGCTCAGATATTGGCCGAGTAGTTTGTTTACAGTGACCGTTTGAAACAAAAGTGTTTGTGAAAAAATGGAAATTTCATGTGAAGGTTTTCGTTGGATGATTTTTACGATTTTAATAAAGGCCTAACTCAACAACAATGCCTCGAATCGCTTCGTACAACTTTTGGTAATCAATCACCATCAGAAAAGACTGTTTACAATTGGTTTGCGGAATTTCGCCGTGGTCGTGCTTCAGTCAGCGATACATTTCGTGAAGGTCGACCTAAATCGGTTGTTGTTACCAAAAACATCGATGCTGTGCACAACGTGATTAAAGATCGGCATGTGACTTACCGTGAGATAGAGGCATCCTTAGGCATATCGAAGACTGCAGTACATTCGATTTTACATGAACATTTAGCTGTTAAAAAGATCTGTTCCCGATGGATTCTGCATAAATTGACCGAAACTCAAAAACAGGCTCGTGTCAATTGGTGTAAGGAAATGATCCAAAAATTCGACCGAGGAAATGCAAAATCCGTATACATCGTAACAGAAGACGAAACTTGGATATATTCGTACAAGCCGGAAACTAAGCAACAATCAACTGTTTGGGTGTTCCAAGATGAACCGAAGCCAACAAAAGTGGTTCGTTCACGAAGCACTTCCAAGAAAATGATCGCTTGTTTCTTTGCTTACACTCGACATGTCGCGACCATTGCTTTAGAGGATCGAAGAACAGTTAATGCTGAATGGTATACAACAATTTGTTTGCCACAAGTCATCGATGAAATCAGGAAACACAACCGAAAACGTCGCATCATTCTTCATCACGACAATGCCAGCTCTCACACAGCACGTCAAACAATTGATTATTTGAAGGAGGAAAACATCGAATTAATGTCTCATTGCCCGTATTCACCTGATTTATCGCCAAACGACTTCTTTTTGTTCCCGAACGTCAAACAAAAAATGCGTGGACAGCGATATTCATCACCTCAAGAAGCTATTGAATCCTTCCAAAACCATATTTCTGAGGTACCAACATCAGAGTGGAAAAAATGTTTCGAGACTTGGTTCGAACGCATGCAAAAGTGAGTAAATCTCAAAGGCGAATATTTTGAGAAACAATAAAACGATTTGTATCAAAAAATGTTTTTTCTTTCATTGTCTTTGTAAAAACTTAAAAGGTAGCCTATGTAATTTCTATTGGTAGTTTCTATTCTGTAATTACGTGTTATCGTAATTATTTGTGTTATCACCCAGTAACGAGATCTGTTAAAATGGATACTTCTCCTTCAACTTGTAAAGACAGGAAAGTGATTCATAGTCGAGCACGGAAAGTAATTTTTAATGTTTTACAATTTATGAGAAGAGAAGCGGCTGAAGGAATAAAAATTCCAATTAAAAGTGTTTTCGAACGGGTTACTGCAGCAACTGGAATATCTTCGCACGTTATCCCATATCGCAAAGGAGGGAGAAAAATTAGGACAGTTTAAGAGCCCAAAAAAGACCAAACACAAGTTACTCCCAAGACAAGTGTGGACGACTTTGACACCCACGTTATACATCGGACTGTTAATCGGTTCCATATCACTGATATGAGGCATCCAACGGTAAGCGCATTGCTACCCATCATTAGAGAAAACATTAACTTCAAGGGCCAAATTAGTTCCCTCAGACTTCTAAGAAAAACTGGATACAGGTAGGTCTGAGCGTCAAAATACGCTAACTGAATAAACTTTTTTTTAAATGTAGCTATTCATGCTAGCTTTCGCACATTCTTGAATGAGTAGAGAGGTCTTGCGTTTCTTTAAAATAAATATAAATAATTATAAAAATAACAGAAATAATATTAGTGGTATTATACTGAAAAATATATGTACCGATGTGTGTGTGTGTGTGCGCGCGCGCGCGCGCGAGCTCGATTCTGCATAAAAATAAAATCAAATATAATACTGAAATGAAAGAAATTTCATAGATATTGAACATCGGACGTCGCATGTTATAACTTCAACTTTTTGCTTTATTTACAATAAAACGTTGTTTGCCAGCTGGTAAAACATAAATTTTCTCAATTCTCATTCATCTGTTTCTTTTACCGGTTGTAACACTTTAAGTGTTAAAAGATTTTAAAAGATATTCTTTTCCTAAAATTCTGTATTGAAATTACTTGCATTTTACTTCTTCTAGAAACAGTTTCTTGTTGTCCAGAATTAAAGAGATTCTTGTAATTAAATTAATATGAAGAACTCCTTCCTTTATATAATGATAAACTCGAGAGATAGTCGAGTGTAATTAAGAAGTGGAAGTGTACAGTTTGCAAATTCCATTGCGATAAGAACGGTGAGTACACAATGACAGACCATACAACACTCAGATATGTTTATGAAACATTTTGATACGTAACAGCAAAAAGTTCCAATTGTATTATTCATTGATTGATTTATTTCACTTTTGTTTGTTAACGTAGATAAACAAGTGTACTGTTCATATTTATTTTTTATATACATTTTTTACAATTTAAAAGCAAATATTATTTTCTTAAATCTTTACGCTTTCAAAGTGGACTACTGTTTATTTTATAAATAAAATTTGATACTACGCACATTATCATTTTTCAACAGGTGGAAAAAAACCACCTGTAATAAAAAGGTTGTATGCGAGAGACGCGAAATACGCTTAAAGCGCATACAATATTTACGAAAAATAAAAACATTTAGAGAAGAAGGACGCCCCATTATCTACACAGACGAAACTTTCGTTCATTCAGCCCACACAACTCCACATCAGTGGTCGTGTGGAGATGACTTGGAGTTAAAATCGCCAATTTTTAAGGGGGCAGAAATTAACAATTATACATGCAGGTATGTGAATATTCCTTGTGAGATATATCATTATTTTTTGTAATATTTGGTAACCTACTGACACGATTATTTGATCTTAGGTGGAGAGAAGAGATTTGTGCCGCAATCTCTTCTTGTGTTCAAGTCAGGCCTACGAACAAGGGACTACCATGGCGAGATGAATTCTGACAACTTTATAAAGTGGATCAAAACTCAGTTGATACCAAATTTACCGTCACGTTCAGTCGTCGTAATGGACAATGCATCGTACCATAATACGGAAAGTGAGAAACCGCCCACCAGCAACTCCCGAAAGGAAATAATGAAGCAGTGACTGGACAGTAAAGGTGTTCCTTACTCCTTAAGTGATACAAAAATAGAACTCTATGAGAAAATTAAGGAAGTAAGGCCCAAAACAAGTAGTTACGTAGTGGACACACTTTTAAGTGAATACGGACATAGTACAATAAGGCTGCCACCTTATCATCCCGAACTAAACCCAATTGAAAATATATGGGGAATTTTAAAAAACTGGGTTGCAACGCGCAATGTTTGTTTTAAGTTAAACGTTTGGTAGAAGAAAAGTGTGCTAATATAGGCGGAAGTGAGTGGAAGAGTGTTTGTGCGAAAGCTAAAAGGACTGAAGAAGACTATGTAAGACAAGTGGTACTGACTGACGAATTACAAAGTGAATTTGTTATAAATTTACAATCCGATGACAGTAGTGAAGAAGACGAAATGTACGGTGAGAGTTAAAGGCTCACATGCCAAATGGATCCTGGTGCTTTCAACAATTAACGTCTAACCGTGTGGAAGCAAACTATTTTAAATTAAAATAATTTATAGTTTTATGTGAATTTAATGTGTGGATTGGTGTTCGTCATGTGTAGTGTGTCGAAGGAGATTTGTTTTAAAACTATTGTTGAACCTATACCCGTGCTTGGAGATACGTTCTAAAACGCAGCCCAGGCCTAGGAATGTGCATAAGCAAGGTGTTGCTTAAAAGGTATGTAAATATCTTCCTTGTGAACAGTACTCATCATTTGCTTGATTTGTATAGTAATACAATTACAATATTATATTATTACTATTATTATTATTATTTGATTTACGTCGGAAACAATAAACGTATAATTCTTTTTTTAAAGCCAGCTGTGTGACTGTAGGCGCACGCAGATAGAGATTCGTGGTGACAAACAAACAACTTATTATCATGTCGATTGGACCTATTTTAAAATCTTATTATGTCCTTACGAATAAAAATAACTACAATCTCTGCTCATTTTTTCCATTTATGTATCACGGTGCAGACTTATAGTATACATGTTACGCTCCGAAAGACTTTACTCTTTTATTTACGTTATTTCAGCATAATCGACTTTGAATATAAAACTCTTTGTTTACACAAACTCGCGACATTTACAAACAAACCTTAACAGTCGCGAGTTTTTGTTACTAATAGAAATAATGTTCATAGGTTGGCAGCACCGTCTCTGATAACAGCAATTCTCTTCTCACATCTCACAGCGACTCCCACCACATCGCCTTTCCCCTCTGACCGTAAGCGTTTCGCGCATTTCCATGCCGTTAACTTTCAATTTTGCTATACTTAATGCTAGACTTGTACTTACTTGTCGGTACTGCTAGTACTTAGTAGTGCCAAAAGTTGAACATGTTCAACTCTTCTAGCTACTGACTTTTCACTCCCCGGCGAGCGCTAGTAGCTGCTACTACCTACGTCACACTAGACTACTTAGTAGACGCTCCTCGAGTAGCGGCTAGTGAAGTAGCATAGTGTGACGCAGGCTTTATGGCTGTAAATTATAACTCTAGTAGTCGGCCTACTAAAGATGTATCTAGGATTTGGAACAGGAGTCTGAAGGAATACGTAACGTCGCAGTGGGGGGGGGGGGGTTAACTGTGCGCGGACCTAGAGGTACTTAGTTGAGTATTTAAACAGGACGTTGCTTGTGTCTTGCGTGTTGTGAACTTGCGTCAGTGCGTGGTTGTGCTTCGCGGTTTTGCCTAGCGGAATTCCAAAGTAAATAACGGTTCATTTTTATATACGGAATGAAAAACGTAGGTTTTATACCGTAGGTTTTGAATAGTTGTTTATTTTTTTGTTTTTTGGTGGTGGTTTATTCTTTCGACGGTTGACGCTGGTTTGTGATCGAATCTGGACGAATGACCAAACGTGCCCACAGCATGGTGCAAGTCGCACCACTGGAATTTGGGGGGGGGGATTTTCAAGGCGATTTTTGTAATTTGCGGGATTTCCGCGGTACTCAAACTTTTTATTTTACTTTGAAATTCTCCCCACGTATTTTGACTCTCTCCCTCCCTGGAATTTACCCCCCTCCGTTCCAATAACAATGAATAGGGGCTACCCGTAATAGACTGTTCAAACTTTCTCTGTGTAAACTTTATAACCTTTTTAAGCCCTAGAGTTTACAACGATTTTTAATTCCCACCCAATACCCCAATAATTGCACTCCCCCCCCCCCCCCAAGGAAATGTTAGCCCACCCAATAACAACAGAAAATGGCTATCAAAATTCTTAACACCTCCGGAAGTTTAAAAGTATGAGTAAATTTCATGCCACCGTTTTCCTATGCCTTCAAACTTTTCCATTACTCTTTATGAGTTCTTTCTCTTTTATGTAAAATTTTTATTGTTTTTGAACATTTTTACTCATTAATGTTGTTAACGGCTTATTACAATATAAATGGCTTTAACACTGCACCGGCACACTGGCAGCCTGGCAAACCTAAACTAAACAGTCAGCAATCAAACGCTTATCGTCGACTGAGCTATTGATTAGGCATACTAGAAAGCCTTTTGGTATTGATAAAAAGAATGACATTAGCTTTTTTTGTTCCAATAATTGCTTAAATAGCTTTAGTTTTTCAATAATTTTTGGTTAAAGCCCCAAGATCCACCGCTAATTGGGGGGGGTTATTCCATACCCCGTATTATTATCCCCCTACAAACGAAATAAAATTCTGGGGGGAATTTTGGAATACTTGGGGAGGGTTGCACCAAGGCCTGGGGGGGAGGCATTTCTGCGAATGGCTATCCAAAAGCTAAACTCTTTGATCTGGTCATCAAGAACTGGCACAACTGTTAAAATTAACAACAACTGTGCAGCCAATTACAACGCATGCACCGGAATGTTGGTAGACGACAGAAACCAATAAAGAGAATGGCTGAAGGAAATCTTGGCCGCACTATGTAAGAAAGCGGCGAGAATGTAGTGTTATTGGAATAGTTGACCAACGTAGGTTAATATGGTATGGACACATACACCGAGACGGCCTAGAAGAATACTAGAATATCATCCGGGCGATCACCGGAAAAGAGGTAAGCCTCGAGGAACCCGCAGGAGACTGACTGGGAAAACAGAGATTACTGGAGGCTGCAATGCGCCATGCGACGAATGCCTCCCCGCAACAAAAACGCTCGCAAACATTTCTTTCCAATCTTCAAAACATATGTTACGACGCGACGGTCTCACTGATCGTCGTATTCGTATGGTACAGTGGAAAACAAAATACAAGTCACCAATGAAATCACTAATAACCAGCTTTCATTATCACAATTAATAATTTGTAATCGACAAAATAGTCTCTTACAACAATTCAAGTAAAAATTGTTCACACATAATAATAATGTCAACTATAAAGAATTCCGCACTAATTATAACACAACACTTCGCTACAAACACTCGATCCGCGCTAAAGAAATCGCTCAACACCACTGAACTGACAAGCCGGCTGCTATGGCTTTTTATAGGTAGCGCACACCTTCTAGAAATCTTCCCTCCTCAATGCGCACGTCACTTAATGCGTATCAAAGTGTTCTGCAGAGTACTCTGGAACGTACTTAAACGCGGACTTGACTGAGGCAACTCTGCCACACCAGGCGGGGGACGGGTCGAGGACTGTACGGTACTGATGACCTCTCAGCATACACCTGAGTTTCAATATCTCTAGAACAACGATTCTCCTATCTACGACTGTCTCATCGGTTTGCACGGATGTCCAGGGTATCCTGAGCAACCACATCTTGAATACCCCTAAGCGACTGATGATATCTCAACGCCCTAGATAGCGTCTAATCAATTTTTTGACGTGGTCATAAGTTGACGTTACCATTACACAGAAATGTTCTAATTCTTTAACATGTTGTTAAGGGGGGGGGCTAATTCGTTGAAGCGTTGCGACACTGTAACGGGGTGTGTTTGCACCCGTGGCATGATTGCAGCTTCTAGGTCGAACCCAATGGCCGCCATATGATAGAAATGGTGCTGGTTCAGTAAACAGGTACCTAACACTGGACAAGACAACCGCCAGCACGATCATTCGCTAGATGGCGGGGGAAGAAGACTTTAATGTATGGCACAACCGCTGGTGTCGCCTGTCGCAAGCCCAGTTAGTAGACGCCTTGAGGCAGGGAGCCTCCGTGCCGGTGACATGGGTAACTGCGGCAAGCAGCGTGATCCGCGTGCGAGGAAGGAATAAAGGATGGTTAATTCAGGGTCTGGAACAAGAGGGCACTTGCTTATATTTATAGTATATATACATATATACTGATAGGTCGTCGATACCGTATGCTCCAGATGATAAGAAAGAGTACAGAAATAGAAAGTTATTCAACACAGCATTCAATTAGAAGGCATAACAGTGTATAGTGACTGAAGATAGGCCACAGAAGCAATAAAACACGGTAACAGCAAACTCACTCACGAAACCCACAAGCTCTCAAGGCAATAATTTAAATGTTTGGATAAAAGCTGCATTTTGTAGTGGATTCTTGCACAATTGCACACATGGCAGTACAAGTACAACGAAGCAGTCGACAAGCTACCGAAGGAGGTCAACGCTCTGGCGTAATATACATTAATTCCTCAAAATGAGGACCACCGCATCAAATACACAAAATAAACGCTGGCGAGAAGAGCTCTATCCTAATAGCAAGACTCCAAACTGGTCACCTTTGAAGAATGAACATCAATACAGATGGCACAAGGACCTACAAGAACTCCAATAAGTGACTCGAACACTACTGACCTGATACTAAAACGTATCTGTACCTGCCTTTCAGTCTCCGCAGACAATAGACCGTGATCATGAGCTACAAAGTCGTCGACAGAACTAAACAGGCCCATGGAAGTTTCTCAGTTCCCGCAGATGATACAACGACAACGACAACAACAACAACAACGACGAAAACAACAATATAATTTCTTTCTGTGGACCAAGATGTTCGGTGACATAATATCCCCTCAAAATGCGACATTTTATCATTCGTTTATCTTTAGCCATATTTTATCACACGTTTTTGTATCCACATATGTAGCTGGTTTTTGGCATGGCTCTGCGCATCACTTAACGGCCCACACGTTGGACAGAAATATTCTTGGTTGAAAATTACCTATTTTGTTTTGAGTTGAGATGGTCTGAACATTATGCACAAATTCAATAATTTTATTACCTTGTGACCGTCTTCAATACATAAATTTGTATCTGTATTTTGTTGTTAGACAGTATTTCAAATATCCAACTAAGGAAGTTTAAGTGTTAAAAATTAAATGAGGAAAAAATTAAACAAAGAAACAAACACGTGGCACGTGGCAGGCTGTACTCTCCATGATTTACAGAAGAAACAGAGATATACGGCAGGAACTGTATATTATGAGTATACTCGACAGGATTGCCCAGTATCGGCTGAATCGGTGGGAATATCTTTGGCAAATGGATGACTGCCGCATCAACAAACAACTATGGAACTATAAGCCGAAGGGACGGAGAGGTGTGCGACGCTCAAGGAAGTGCTGGAGTGACCAGCTGTAGACTCTTTGACTGTTTGAGACCGGAACAAACAATCCTTGGTTTAATCCTTGCAGAAGATGATCTCCACTCCGCGGCTAGGTGTACAATGGCTGCGTTTATGTCAATGGCTGCTGCTGTTGAAGCACAAGACGGTACACAACGCTCTGCAAGTAAGAAGTTAAGATGTATCGAGACACTGCACGCTGGCAAGCATCCGCTAAACCTAGATAAACGTTTCAATATTTATCTGATGTCAGACACCGTTTAAAGCTGAAGCATATTGAGTGGAATCATTATCCGGACATGGCAACTTCAGGTCCAAATTGACAGAGTTCGCCCTCTAGCAAGATCCCTGGTTTCAACACTGTGAAGAAGGAACAGCAAAAACATCTTGGCATTGACTGGCAGAGCGCCCAGCGCATGCGACAGGAATTACCTTTGGCAGGACACTCCAGATAATGAAAAACGAAGACTTATGGTCCGGAATGAAGATAACTTCAAAATATTCAGTAATACAGCCCTTGGAAAAATTATATTTCAGGAATATAACCATTAGAAAGAAAAAGGAGGGCTCGGAATAGGGAAGTAGACACAAAAGATCAGGAATCCCTGAACTCAAGTCGGGAGAGGCGGGACAATTAAGTTGGTTAGTCAACTAAAAACGACGACCTAGAGTCCGAACATCTTTGTGGGATAAGCCTGGTAACAGAAGCCTTGGTTAATAATAAGTCTTGGTGACTTGCGAACCGTGGGGTAGTGGTGGGTTTTGCGGGCTTCGGCCGTAACCAACTCCTGCTGAAGCAAATGACTGAACGACTAATTTTGCTGTGTCAAGGAATTTCAAATGTGTGAGGCTTTGAACATAGTCACTGTGGAAGCAAAATCCTCAACAAATCCTCGCACAGCATTCACGGCTGTGGGGAAAATCCGCATGCCTGACAGAGACCAAAGTTGGGGAGGCGCAGAAGCGGCGACATCTAGCGTCGGAGACACAGACTTTGTGCCGACACGACGACGTTCTGCGAAAGCTCAATTTACCGGCTCAGGTCCTACAGTACTGAGGGGAGGGCGTTATCAATTACTTTTTCCTATATACTTTAGTAGATTAAACAGGCGCGCGTCTGTGTGCAATGTCAAAACATATCTGCTAGCCACGAACAACAGACACTTGGACTGGCCCGGTTCTATTCCAATTCTGGAACACACTACACTAGCTTTCGTTTCACACTACCACGATGCATCCGATCAATCCATACGTCCCGCAGCAACACATGAATTAAAGCGACAATATGCTTTGAACACACAATTAACGACTAGCGAATTGAAGATCGAACAAACAAATGAAAGTTTAATATTCATTTCTTGTCAACGCTGTCTCCAAGCAGGTGACGGTAAATTAACAGAATACTGTACGTCGTGTTGTACAGTGGAAACCGAATAACTGACAGCAATGAAGTCATTATTTCTACATCATCATCATCTTCTTCAGCACTACGGCCCAACGTGATCCCTGGCTTCCAACACCAGTCTTCTACAAAGTCTCCTGTCAACTGCCATCTCAGTGTAACCCCTCATATCCATTCTTCTGAGATCTATCACGTCATCCAACCATCTTATCCTACGTCGGCTCCTCTTTCTGCTTTTATAAACTTGCGCCCTCAGAATTTTCTTTGATATACGCTGATCATCCATCTACTCTAGATGGCCTAACCATTGTATTCGTTGACCCTTTATGACTCTTACAACGTCTTCGTGATTCAAAAAAGCTCATCTATCTCCTGGTTATTTCGTGTTCTCCATTCGACATCTTCTTTAACCGGGCCATAAACGCGCCTTATGATCTTTATTTCAAACCTTCTCCGGGTTCCTTGTTCCTTTTTTATCAGTGTCCATGCCTCGCCTCCATAAGCAACAACCTGTCTGATAAATGTCTTACATATTTTTATTTTTGTGTTACGACTAATGAGTTTGCTTCTCAATAGTCTGCTGCTAACATAATATGCCCTATTTCCTGCTTCCTGAATTAAGTCACTATTTACAAACTTTAATCAAACACAAACAACAGTTAGAAATCATCAGAAAGGCACACTGAAACCATAATTGAAGTTCAAATTGTGCAATACACAACAATAAATGTCACATTATTACGGTTTTACACTAATTAACGCATTAATCACTTTCCACTAAATCGCAACAGAAACTCCGCGAATCGCACTCGAATATCGCCAGGCCTAATTGAACTGGGCCTCTTCGAAATCCACAGCTGCGTTCCACTGTAGTGACACAGCGGGCCTGGATGCCGGTTGAATAGTCGGGTAAACTCGGGGCATTTGGGCATGGGCCATTCGAATGACCTAGAGCAGTGGTTCCCAAACTTTTCTGTCCGCGGACCCCCCCCAAATTTAAAAATTCACGGACCTTGTCTGAATTCTGAAATGAAACAAACATTAAATATGATAGAAACTCTTATACTTAATTAAAATGCATTAAAATCAAAATTCTCTTACCTTGCAAAATTATAATATTAATGATATCACATATTGTTTAATGTGAACGATGAAGCTGCTTTTGAACAATTAGCTCTGCAATATTGGGTTTAATGTCTGATAATTTCAATATTAAGTCACTCTCGACATCAAGTATATTTCTTAACTTTGACTTCAAGTACGTGAACAGAGAGAATGCGGTTTCACAAATATAAGTAGAGGGAAACACAGTTAAACGCTTCAAAGCTTTTTTTTTTTGCGAGTTCAGGATAATCGGTCGTTACATGTAACCAGAAGTCAGCCAGCTGTAATTGCGAAAACTGTAATTTTAATGAAGTGTCAGTTGAAAGTTCTGCCAATGAATCCTCTTTTTCTAGTGTAAGAGAGAGGTCTAGTCAATTCGGCTGACAAACAGATCTGCTACACGACATGATTTAAAGACATTATTAAAGCCATTAGTTTGAAATTACTTTTACAATTACAATTAGTTTGAACCCAAAAATATACTGGAATCTTCTACTAATTGTTTTAAGATTCTAAAATGTACATTTCAGAGCATACAAAATCGGAGACATTTACAGTATATTCCAATTTTTCTTGCGAACTTCCCACTTTGGGAACCACTGACCTAGAGCATCACGTAAACCTGCCGCGCAAAGCATCACGTAGTCAGGCACCGATGCTGTACTATCTATTTCCTCATAATAGGACCAATGGCGTACCTAGAATTTGGTCTGGGGGCTTCATACAAAAAAAAAAGAAGTTAAAACTAATCAACATTACTACCATCAAAGTGGCTGAAAATCACGTGATAATATCCTGGAATCAATCGCATCAAAGTAGACTATAATAACACAATAAAAATACGCGTACTGAAACATAGTTTAGAAGAGGTACTGACTGAACTGGTTTTACTACATTTCATATTTCAAACGTATACGCACAAATGCTGTATAATAATCATGTTTGTGTATTTAGAAAAGAGTTACTAGCTGAAAAAATAAAACAACCTAAAAATTCACAAAATTTTCCAACTTTTTTCGACCCTCTGAGGGGGCGGTCCGGTTCCGTTCGTCCATCCCTCCATAAATACGCAACAGCATAGTACTCTTTATATTTCATTCCAAGAACATTTAGAATTATTCAACATCAAATTTCATTACTCAACCAATGAAATTACAAATTATAAAGTAAACGGAAAATATTATGTCACGGCGGGTAGACAACATAGGAATAAAAAGAGCGTATGCGACTCACGCAAAAATAGTGACTGTACGCGTTAAGAACGGAGACAGTGAATGATAACCACGAAATCAGCTGAAAGCAGAGGGACGATAAACAGAATGTTGCTGTGAAGGATCACCACTTCCTTGTTGTTGTGGTACACCAAATACTCAGCAACTGTTGTAAAGTTAAACATTTCATTCGAGTACATGCATCCGCCGTTCTGTTCTTCGTCTTTCCCTTCTTCTGGCTTCAGACAGTTTTACTCCGATATACTGGTGTTTCTAGCCGGAACGCGAGAGACGGCCAAGGGCTGTACATTAACTCGCTTTTGCGCGCGCGCGCGCGCACACACAAATACACACAGACACAAAATTCTTGTTATTTAACCCTTTGGGGACCGACGTCCGATATAACGGACGTCATTTAAAATTACCGCTGTTTTTGGAGGAATCGTTTCTGAGTGCTGCCAACGTGTCAGATGGTAAACAAACATTCGTAGTTTTCAATCCAACCACCAGATAGCATAATTTCCTTTTCTTTACAAGTTACTTGATATTGAATTAGCAGTGTTCTTCTGTTGTTTTTCATTGCTGGCGTTAGTGCCGGTTACGTTTACGTTGTTTTTCATTAGCGTGGTTATATAAATATTTTTGTCAAAATGACTGTGTACTAATTTCATAGAGTTGATTAAACTTTGGTGTTGCGTGAGTGTTTACGTTTTGCGCTACAGACTCCGCGTATAGTACATAAATTTATGCTATTATCCTTTCTTCTGTTATAGACAGAGTATTCATTTCTTACGCACAGTTAGACTAATATTGAGGGAATCGACTATGAAGTGCCAGATATATTTTTGTACGACAAGGAGTGAGTTGAATACAACTTTACTGCCCAAATAGCACACTATCGTTTTAATATTTTATTAATGTTTTTATTTAGAAAGTAACTAATAGACTACATTATAGACTACTATATTCTTATCCCCAAATTTTACCTTAAAAACACCATTTTTGTAACCAAGTATGTTCAATTTGTGGAAGATGATTAAGAAAAGCCACTACAAAAACGGCTTAGGTCTTTTCGCAAGTACCAGTTTAAATATGCCGGTCCACAAAGGGTTAAACATAAATAATAAATAAACATTAATAATACTGTATAAACAATAATATATTTTGTATTATTTATTTTATAATGTTTATATTACCGTCTCTCTCTCTCTCTCTCTCTCTCTCTCTCTCTCTCTCTCTCTCTCTCTCTCTCTCTCTCTCTCTCTCTCTCTCTCTCTCTCTCTCTCTCTCTCTCTCTCTCTCTCTCTCTGTCTGTCTCTGTGTGTGTGTGTGTGTGTGTGTGTGTGTGTGTGTGTGTGTGTGTGTGTGTGTGTGTGTGTGTGTGTGTGTGTGTGTGTGTGTGTGTGTGTGTGTGTGTGTGTGTGTGTGTGTGTTATGAACGCTGCAAAAAAATAGTAGAAGAAACGAATTTTACTATTAAATGACTACATAGAACACGAACACTTACCTTTTTGAAGTACAGGGAACCATTTTCTAATATAGTGATTCGGGAGTCGTTGACTAGAAGTAAAGGCTTGTGGTCGAGGGTCCATGCGTAAGTGACATTTGGCGAGGTGGAGGAACACTGTAGCAGGGCAGGCTTGTTTCTGCCCACCACAGTGTCCTGTGGTTGTAAACCCAACTGTATACCCAGTTCCAGACCTGAAACACACAACACAAAATATTAATTTATACTACGTGTCGCCTTCACTACGTGCATACTATGTACACCACTCGCTCACATTCAGAACGAAATACAAGGTTTGGTCAAAACGTTCCAATCTCCACCGCTACAAGTGTCCGATTAAAAAACTGTTTTTATGTGATGTTACACATGTTACTGACAATCGTCTAACATGCCCTAATCGTCTAATTTTTTAGCCCTATTTGAGACATAATTCAGATGTCACAGCTAATCGAGTAGGTCGTCCTTAGGCGTATTAGGGGATTTTTTGTCATTATACAACACAAGATTGAAGAATACGGATTAAATTTTGCGTAAACTATGAGATAAACTGCTCTGTGCTGGTAAACTGGCGAGACTGCTGTGCGTGAACAAGCGGATTACAAGCTTCACAGACTGCCGCGTAAATGATTTGAAGATCGTTGATGTCAGATGAAGATTTATGTTTTTGTGGTCTACGAAATCATCGCTAGGCGCAGTGGTAAATGAAGAGTACTACTAGAAGTCCTTCCTCCATTTTCTCTATGCGTCCAACCCACCTTGGCAACCCACATTTTGATTATCCTGACAATGTCCGGCTCTTTGTGAAGATGGTATAGTTCATAATTATAGCGCCTGCGCCACATTCCGTCTTCTTGTACTCCTCTAAATATTCTTATTAGAATCCGTCTTTCACAGCAACCTAGAAGTCTCTCGCTATTTTTTGTCATTGTCCAGGTTTCTGAAGCATACGTCAGCACTGGCCTGATAAGTGTTGCTTGGACAAACGTCATTGCTTGTTAAGAAGTTTCCCAGCCTAGGCGAAAGAAAACGTCATAATGATGACACACCAACTGCCTTATTCACTATATGTGTCCCAACGCGATCTTTCCTCCTCCTAATAGTGATAATTTCCACGAAAGGACAACGTTTGGCGACCGCTGAAGACGTAAACCGAAAATCGCTAAGCAAACTCAAGGCTGAACCAAAAAGTGCGTAAATGAAATATTCTGAAAACTGCAAAACGGCTGGCTTAATCGTGTTACATTTGTAAATATCTTTAATTGTATATTTAATTAATTGTTAATTAATTAATTTTATTGTTAACTGCTGGTTATTGTATTGTTAATAAAGTGTTAAGTATTGATGGTAGTTTTCGTACGCCCCGCATTGGGAACCATATGCAAATGTCTATTTGCTAATTAGGCAAATTTATTAATTATTTAGGTCGTAATTAAATGTAACTAACCCCAAGTTTGGGATGTCATATACGACTATTGATTACTACACTAATGCTTGCTTGTTGACCCACGTTAGGAAGCCATATGAAAATGTGTAATATTTATGATTAATATAATTAATTATGTTTATTACTCAATCAATTAATTTCGATTCGAGCCACACGTTGGTGTGCACTATGCAAATCTGTTTATATGCAAATATGTCTATGCATAAATTAATTAATTATCTTTTTAGTAATCTTGGATACATTGATTGACTAACTGTGCAATTACAAATGTGAGACTTATACAAACCTTTATCGCTTGTCTTTACTTCATCACGCCCTTTGATTTGAGCGCCATTTACAATGAGATGATTTGCATAATTTAATTATTCGTTAATGAATTAAATTTGAATTACTTAGGTTAACAATAATAATACGAATCGGACACCATAAATCTTTGTGAACAAGAATAATTTATTTTATATACTTAGAAATCACTTTCAAATTCTGAAAATAAAGTTAGTATTACTACACAATACTTTAGGATACATTATGTTGCTAGATCGTCTGTTACATCTCTAATATCTTATCTATTAATCGATTAAGTATTTAATTAATTACTCTACATATTACAACGTACTCTACTTTATGGATTCATATTTTCATTCGGTTCTGCTCAAAAGAAATTAAATAAACGTTTTATGACCTCAGTGGTGTGTTCTTTGTGAGTGACAGAACAGTGGCTACTTAATCTAATAATACATAAATAGTAATGGTTTACTTGGAGTACGTATCCAATTCAACGGCAATTATCTGCGAAGTTCTCCATTCTCCTGCGGGTTCCAGGTTGCTGATGGCTGAATTAATCCTCTCCACATCGTTTTGAATCGGCACTCTCCACTTTCACTTAACTCTGCACTCCGTCGTCGACACTATTTTGTTCCGCACCCGTTTCGGATATGTTCATTAACGAAAGTTATTTACTGCGGTCATTCGGGTTATGCTTATTTGTCTCATGACACTTTCGCGTGCGGTTTTACCCTTACACTTTGTACACGTACATTAATAGTTCATACTTTGTTCAATTAACACGATCGTTCCACTTATTATTCATTTCATTATGTGAAATTTAAGTGTTTATTTTGTACAATGGTGAATTAATTCGTGACGTGATTTCGATATATTTATTTCATGTCACTTACGTTACGGTATAGTGATATATTATTAATATGTTACCACACACGTTCGATTCGTGAGAATTAATGTATTACAAAGTCTGATTAAAGTCAATTCAACATTGTCTTAATAACTGAATCCCACGATCTAACGAATTCTCTTAATACACGAGTAAGTTCAAAAATTAATTCACTACTCCATCACTTCACTACCTAACTTCAGCGTACTAACATTCTTACATGATTTCCGACTCACTCCCTAACAGTCTAACTGCTTGTATGAATCGTTTTAATACCGATCAACTAACTTTCTGCTGGTTTATCATAAAAGGACTGATCTGGGATAACTGTTCACTTTTGAATACATAACTAACTGACTGTTTCTTAATAACTCTACAACTTCTGACTAACTGATCAACTTATTACTTGTTCGATTGTAACTTAGTAACTGATCGAATGAATCTCACTGACTCTACAACTGACTCTTACTACTTCCACGAATAAAATTTTACAATTGTCCTTCTGAACGATTCTGAAATACTCTGAATGAATAACTGACAAAAACTGGCTAAAACTTAAAACTGTTACAAAACAAAAACTGGCTAAGACTGAAAAACTAAAAACTGGCTAAGGCTGTTACAAATTGAAAACTGGCCTCTTTTTTTTCGGTCTGGGCTTTGAGGTTGTGCGTCGCAGAGACGAACCGCTCGGTATCTGAGTTCCGAGCTACCTTCTGGAGCTCCTGCCTCGTGGCCCTGCCCAAGTAGGGCGTGTCCTCTATAGCAGGCCGATTCTCGGCTGTTATGCTAGCCTACACTAGCGCAGTATACACCGAGAGCGTTTCCACGAATCACCTGGACGTATACGGTACCTTCCCAGCCCAGTCACTAGAGGATTGTCTGGGAACCTCGCCGCACGTGCATAAAATTTGCGTGCAAGCCGCCTGAATGTGTCGTCTAAGGAGCGGACGCCAAGTCCTCTCCTTAGAAGGCGAGATGAAAAGCGACGGGGAACTTTTTGGCCGCTAGCCGAAGACCCCTGTCGAGGACGCTCTGCAACTTCTTTTTATGCATTGCGGCGAGGTAACCCCAGACCGGACAGGCGTAGGTAATGACCGGCAGCAGATACGCGCCGACGATCATCCTGCCCAATTTCTTGGTCATGGCTGAGCTGATCAGGAGTGGAAACAGTGCGCACAGACGAGCGGATGCTCGCTTAAGAACTGACTGTGCGTGGGTACGCCAGGTGAGCCGACGGTCGAGGTGTAATCCGAGGTACTTGACCTCTTTGGACCAGCGCAAGTACGTTCTGCCGATACGTAATTGCCTAACGGGGTTCTTCCGTCGCTTAGAGAATTCGACGGCTACACTCTTGGTAGCGTTGAGTTGCACTCTCCAATTCTCAGTCCAGTCCACGAGCGTGTCGAGCTGGCGCAGTAGTCGTAGGACGGCCCTTTCCACATGACGATCGGCCGTAAATACGGCCGTGTCGTCCGCAAAGAGGGCCATCTGGACGCTAGGCTGTCTCGGCACGTCGTTGACGTAGATCGAGAACAGAAGGGGGCCTAGAACACTACCTTGAGGGACGCCTCACGCAGAAGGTCCTCTCCGTCAGAAAGCTAGCAACCAGATGGAGGTAGCAGTCGGGAGCTGGACTTCCCTACGCTTGAATAATAGGCCATCATGCCATACGCTGTCGAAGGCTTTTTCAACATCTAAGAAACAGCCAACGGTCCGTTCTCTCCGACACCCGGCTTCCGTGACGCTTTCCACCATTCTCATCAGTTGATGAGTGGTCGAATGCCCCACACGAAAGCCGAACTGTTCGGGGACCAGCACGTCAAAGTTGGTTAGATGTTCTCGTACACGACGCTGCACGAGGCGCTCAAAAACCTTGGACGCAGCGGAGAGTACGCTGATAGGCCGGAGGTTTTCAGAGCGGGTGGTATCCTTTCCTTGCTTCGGGATCACGATGACCGTCGCCTTTCGCCATTTCTTGGGAAAGTAGGCCAGTCTGAGACACGCTTTGAACAAATCAGTCAAGAATTGAACTCCAGGCTCGGGAAGAAGTCGTAGAGCGGTGTTCGTAACACCGTCCGGGCCTGGAGCTTTTCTTGGCTGAAGTTCAGCGAGCCGATCTGAGACCTCTTCCAAAGAGATGGGTTCGGGCTACGCCGTGATCGGAAGAGACAGAAAGTCTTCCACAGCCATCTCGACTTGTTCGTCGAAGTCCCAGTCCATGGGCGGGTTGGGAGCGAACTGTCGCTCGAAACACAAGCCCAAGTACTCGGCCTTCTCCTCCGGGCGACCCAGGAGTCGTCCGAACGGTCCAACAATGGCGGGGAGTGGAGGTCGTCGCCTCCGTCCCGTCAATGCGGTAGGTATTCTGTACGGGTGACTTTCCGGGTCCACATCCCCCGTTCGGGCCAAAGCGAGTTCCCAACAGCTACGCCGGAACGCCTTCAGACTGCCACGCAGTCGTCCGGTGAGCCGATTGTATGCTGCCTTATCGGCTGGATCACGGGTCCTCTGCCAACGTTTCCGGAAGTAATTCCTCTCGCGAGCGAGAAGAGAGACTTCCTCAGGGATGCGTTGGTAGTCAGGCGTGAAACCAGCTCGCGTACGTGAAGACACGCCTATAGCCGAGATGACTGCCTCTTCGATTCCCGCTACTGCTTCGTCTAGGAGGCGAACGGAATCGAGTGGGGCCGCTGGCGGCAATCTGCGGCACAAGGCCGGGCCGTAGCGATCCTAATCGATAACCTTCTTCTGGTCAGAACGTGCATAGACGTGCTGGGTAGCGACGTGGACCAAGATAGGGTTGTGGTCGGATGTCAACTCCGTAAGTGAGAATACCTCGACCGGACAGACGACTCCTTGGGTCACCGCGATATCCAGAACATCGGGAGCCGCGTTAGGCAGTGTCGGAAAGAACGTGGGTTGCGCTGGACCAAATACCATCGCCCGGCGCGATTCAACGAAACTGAGCAAGCGCCTCCCGTTCGGAGTAGTCAAGCGACTATTCCAAACGCGATGCTTGCAATTCAGATCGCCGGCCAAAATTACCCTTCGGTGGGAATCGAAGATGACGTCCAGGTCGTCGACAAGGAGTTCAGTTTGTGGGGGCTTGTATGCTGAAACCACGAGGACGCCGCCAAGAGCTCCGTGGACCTCAATGGCGGTGGCCTCTAGGTTGGTTAGCTGCGGCAAAACGACACGATGATGACCTATAGAGGTCCTCACCGCGATCGCCGTGCCGCCTCCTCGTCGGCCAACTCGGTCATCCCGATACACCACGTAATTTGGTAATCGAAACCGGTTCGCCGGGGTCAGGTGGGTTTCAGAGAGGAGAAGTACGTCGGGTTTGAACCGAGCCAGGAATTCTAGAAGGTCGGAATGCTTGGAACCGATGGAGTTAGCATTCCAGGCTATGAGCGAGAGATCTCGTCTAAGGGCTCGGTTCATAGAAGACCTATGACTTCGTAGGCTTCCACCAAGAGCATGAATCTCTCAGTTGTGTCAGCAGTTTCCAAGCGGTCTCGGATGGACCTGAAGGTGGATGCGACTTTCTTGAGGTCGTAGCCAGACAGAAAGTCGCGGACGAACTGTGCGTCATCGGAAATGACGGACTGGGCTGTTTGCCTGGAAACTGAGGCCGCATAAGAGCGACCAGGTTGTACGGCAGATCGGGTCGTGGTGGAAGCCACAGGACCAGGGGCAGACGGTTTTGAATTAGCGACAGGAAAAGTACGCTGTTGCGCTTCGTCGGACTTATACCGGGAAGCAGGACTTTTCTTGGGCTGTGGGCAGGCAGGAGCTCGGGGCCGAGCATCCGGTGTGGTTATCCCTTTGTTTTTGGGTTTTGTGATGCCTGCTCGCGGAAATCGCGGAGGTGGCAGTGGTGGCGAGGCTACTTCTGGTTCAGAGGCGGGAGTTGGAGGTTCCGCGGAGGTGAAGGGTTGATTCTCCGGCTCCATAACCGAGATGGCGGCTACAGGGCTTGTCTCTGCTTCAGAAGGAGACGCGGTTCGTTTATGTGCCTTTGTAGGGGCTGGAGGTGGAGCCGGAGAGGGCGCGCGCCGTGCCGGTTGTGCCTTCGGTTGCGGCCTAGCCTGTGTTTTAGGCTGCCTCTGTGGTTGGGGCTGCGAAACTGGCTGCCGTGGCTTCGGGAGGGGCCCCTGCGGCTTTTGCTTCCGCAGGAGCTCCGCCTTGTAGACCGGGCAGTTAATATTATTGGCTGCATGGCCTTGGCCACAATTTATGCAGCGAAACTTCGACTTATCTGCCACAGTGCAGGCCTGCGTTGAATGTCCCAAAGAACAACGTAAACAGGCCGGGGCACTGCGACAGACGTAGGTATGATGGCTGAACCTCTGGCACCGGTGGCACTGCGCAAGCTTGCCCGGGGGACGACTGGATTCCAGCCTGACGCGGAAACCAAACAGCCGCGTCAGTTGGAATATTTTATCCGCAGCCTCGCCCTTCTCGAGCTGGAGACGGACGAGCGGGAGAGGTACTCGGTTTCTGAGTTGGTGAACAAGCGGAAAATTGCCTGCACCGGGTACCCAAGTTCTCGGAGTTCCAAAAGGATCTCCTGAGGATCTGTATGCGCGTCAAGCCCACGCAGAATTACTGACAAGGGCTTGACTCGCTTGGGAGAGAAGGTATGGTATTGCAGGTTGTGCGCCTGCAGAAAGGCCTCGACCGACCAAGCGATGGTCCGCGAGCGACAGACGACAATCTTGACCGTATCACCGCCAAGCAGCTTCAGGTCAAGCTTGTCGGCCGACAGGCCGTGAGCCGCGATCAGCCGCCTGTATAAGGCGGCGACATTCGACACTCCATGGACGAACAGGGGCGGCGCGCGACCAACAGCGGCAGCAGCCGGAGCTGTTACCGAAGTAGTCGGAACCGCAGCCCGTTGGCCCTGAGAAGGTCCGATGTCCATGGCCGAGGTCCGAGAGGATGCGGATCCGGTGGAATGGGTCCTCTTCGGTTTCTCAGCCGGACGTTTACGCCGACCAACGGTCGCGAATTCGCCCGACTCGTCCACCGGGAGAGGGGGTATTGGGTTGGGGAGAGGATCATCCGTCTTCATCGCCCGAGGCGATTCAGGCGAGTCGCCCAGATGGGGCAAGGCAGAGCCGAGCGACTCGGCACTCGAGCCGTTGCCCGTAGTAGGCATGCTGGCCAGGTGCGGCTGCCGGGCAAAGACTGCTAGGCAATCACTGCCGGACGCCAGGGATCTCGGGTCCGGCCGAAGCCGGGTTGCCCGCGCGACTTCCCTGCTCACGACGATGCGGGGGGAGCTGGGCTAACGACCAGCTTCGTTGAATACCAGTCCTTAGCAAGACTGGTGTCCACTGGTCCCTTTACCCCGGCGATATCCAAGCTCGCTTACCACTGGTGGGGGCTTGCAAGGATCGTCCGGGGCAGCGCTACCTAACAGTCGCGAGCAGGTTAGGATTTACACACTGATACGGCACTCAACAGACCTCAGAGCAGTCCTCTTCTATCCTGTCCGGCCAAGATGTTTTCTGGCGCAGGTGGCCCTAATAAGGTCTTTCGGCCAGCTGCTTCTTCTACCAGCTACTCAATTCACTGGTAACAGCTGGTTTCGGAGTCTTCTTTCCCTGAAGAAAGCGGTAGTATTCCTCGTCCAACGGCGAGGTGGGCGAATGCAGCAAGGCTGAAGCAACGTCCATAGTCGAGAGCAGTCCTGTTCATCCGAGATCTGGAGCAGAAGTGTCACGCTGGCCTCTGCTCTTCGCTAACACCTATTTTTATGTCTTGAGTATCTTGACCATCTCCACAGCTCGTATCCTCTTCCCATTATCTCCGTCCTTATTGGCTTTTCGTCTACGATTCTGCGAAGACTCCTCCTAGATTCTCGAGCTAGCAACCTGGCTACTTCCCATTCGTTCTTCACCCTCGTTTCCATGGTGATGTCTTCTCAACAACCCACATTAACAGAACTCTCGTTCGTGGTAGGTCAATCTAGACCCCTCCTTTAAAATCTCGCTGTTTGCTCCTCCTTCACCGTATGACGACGGAGCTAATTTCACGGCTGCCTGTCATCCGATTGTTTTACATCCTCTCTGGGTTCCTCCCTACTAATTTCCGTCCAGCTACATGTGCGTCTCATAACTCGGGTGTGTCGAATCGACCGTATTGTCCTCGACTTCCTTCGTTACGTTCACACGCTGATGGCGGTACTCTTCCAGGAATGAACATCTGCTCTGGAGCTCTCCTACATGCTCCGTACTTTTTGCTGGTAAACAAGTTCCCCCCTGTGTCTCTATGCGTGGTCTATTGTTCCTATAGCGTCCGTTCGCATCTTGCCTTTGTGGAATCTGTCTCATCCATGTGCAGTCGCTAAACTCCCACGCGTGGATTGACAAATACTTGCGTCGCCTTCGTATACGTTTTCTCAGTAATTGGTACAAGAAGACGTAGTCTTTTGTCTCTCTGTTATTGCAGCTCACACCCATGCCGTTCACTCACGTCAAACATCTGCTGTCGCTGAGTCATTGTCTTTCTTAGCGGAGCCTGTTTCGTAGCTAATGTTGCGCATGTGTTATTGGCTAACGGCGGCCGGTTGGCTACAACATACATCACTTTTGACCGTCGACCCCCGCTACTGTGCCGTTTAACCAAAAAAAAATTTCTTTACAATAATTGCTTTACACATTCGACTGAAACTACTTTGAAGTGGGTAGTTTAAGTGTCGATGAATGAAGGCATAACTTAAAAAATAAACAAGAACTGCTTGAAGCTTTTGATCAAACCTCGTACAATTAGTATTAGATACTAATATTGATCAAATCAGTTTGTGAGTACAGTTCTTCATGCTTACATGGGTAGATGCTTCGAGAAACACCGCGACAAGGTGACCATACGTATTTTCGTTTTTTTAACTGATAACAGTATGTTAATTTTTTACAAACGCAGCTTACGAACGTTTTAAGACGAAAGCCAAAATTTCAAAATTTAAGGTTTTGACAAATAATTAATTTTCCAAATGATAAAATATACCGAGTTGAAATTTTAAATACAAATACTCAATACTAAATGAATCCTCCAATTTTCAAGATTTTCTACAATTTTTTCGAAATACTGACTACCATTTTTGGCCATCAAGGTAAAACATTTTCAAAGTACACACTACATTCAGATAGGCCTATAGGTTAAAACTCTCTTCACCGGCACGGCTTTTAAAAATAATTTTTAGAAAGTCAATCCCTTTTTTGCTCCTTGCTGGTCTAACGTTTTGTGATTTCCGAAATTCAGATTTTGGGAAAAATTCACTTTAATTTTGAGATACTCGACATGAGTTGTTACAACTTGATCAACATTTTTATCCACCTTCTGGGCCCTCGTGTCCCAAACGTTTTGAAATTTACAAAATTAAAACACTGTGTTCAGATTTCGGTCTTTAAAACAATAACTGTCTGTGGGACACGCATGCTAAGTTTTACGAAAATCGGTTGATGCATTCAAAAGTTATCGTAAGATGTATCCCAACTGACGGATAAATACCAAACGGTCGAGTTAAAACTGAGAACTCGCTGCTGCCCTCCACCAGGAATATTTATCAACCTTCCGGTCTAGATCCGTACTGTATCTCTACATCAACAGGACCACCACGCAGTACGATATTAGCTGGAGAGACGCTAAGGGCATTTGTGAGCTATCATCACTTAATCCAACCAGTGAAGACCAGTACATATATATATATATATATATATATATATATCTTTATATACATATTTCGTGTGTGCGTGTGTATGTCACTGAACTCCTCCTAGACGGCTGGACCGATTTTGAT
Organism: Magicicada septendecula; assembly: GCA_034769895.1. NCBI lineage: Eukaryota > Metazoa > Arthropoda > Insecta > Hemiptera > Cicadidae > Magicicada > Magicicada septendecula. The sequence continues at coordinate 271,361,842 of CM068373.1, forward strand.
GAAATTTTGTGTGTGTGTTTGAGTGGGTCCCTGGATGGTTTAGATTCACAATTTGGTCCACTGGAAAATGTTTATTTAACTAATTTTTCATTTATAAGTAGTTGTTAATTTTGGAATGTTTTACATTGGATCCGGTAGACTGCGCTACCATCGCAGCATCAAATATTAAATATTATTGTATTTTAATTTCAGTTTGTCCCGACAGTTGGTGCTGCGATCAAATTGAGAAAAATATTTGAAATTTTGTGTTATTATTGTGTTCGTTCAAGTCGTGTGCTAATTAAAATATTAACTACGAATAGAAATTGACGTTTGAAGAGTTTTGAAGTGTGCCTAAAAAACGATACTTTTTGCGAATTTAGGGTGGAATCGAAGTAAGTATATTTTGTATAAATTTTTTATCAAATTTACACGTGAGTTTTATAACAACCAACCTAACCTAAAAATTTATTTGTGTAGCTCATTAATTTCATAATAAATTTTTTAAATTGTTTTTATTATTCATGTTCCGATTTTGATGAAATTTTGTGTGTGTGTTTGAGTGGGTCCCTGGATGGTTTAGATTCACAATTTGGTCCACTGGAAAATGTTTATTTAACTAATTTTATAGTTTAAAAAAATTATTCATTTTCAAAATTAAGAAGCAAGAAAATAAAATTACACGTTTTTCATCTAAAATTTGTTACAATAAATCGTTTTCGGTGATAATTAAAAATTTTATTTTCAATAAATAACTCATATTCGTTGTGGATTATTTAAGTATATTTCGTATAAATTTTTCATCAAATTTACACGTGTGTTTGTTAACAACCATCCTAATCTCAAAATTATTTGGTAGCTTATTGACTTCATAACATATTTTTCAATTGTTTTTAATAAAAATTATTTATTTTTTAAATAAAAATAATTATTTAAAAGAAAACTATCAAAAAATTAAAAAAAAAATTCTATTAAAAATTATTTACTTTGAAAATAATTATTCACTTTGAATATTAAGAAGCAAAAAAATAAAATTACACCTTTTTCATCCGAAATTTGTTAGAATAAATCGTTTTCGGTGATAATTGAAAATTTCATTTTCAATAAATAACCCATATTCGTTGTGGATTACTTGAGTTTATTTCGTATAAATTTTTAACTTTGGAAAAAATTATTCATTTTAAATATTATCAAGCAAAAAAATAAAATTACACGTTTTTTATCTAAAATTTGTTACAATAAATCTTTTTTGTTAATTAATTAAAATTTCATTCTCAATAAAAAACTCACATTCGTTGCGTATTATATTACAGTATTTTTTTTTCTGCAGAAAAATGCCACGTCTTCGAGGAAGAGCCAGAAATATTGGTCGACGTACTCCGAACGCGCAATTGGTCCATGATCGTCGAATAAATAGAACAGATGAAGAACACTCGGCGGATAATGCAAATCTGAGAGATCAAGTTGCATCTACACGTGCGAATGAAAATTCAGTACAACGCACTCGACGTCTTCGTGCTAATGCAGTAAGACAACGAGAGGCATGTCAACAAGCGACGGATGCACATAGAGAACGTAACCAACGCCGGATGCAAAATGATCGAGCATTGACAAGAGCATCACTCAATCGCCTTGCGTTTGAATATGCTCCTGAAATCAACTATTCGTCACATGCATTAATCTCGATTGGTAGTATGGACAAAGAATGTCAACATTGTCATGCTTTCAAGTACAAAGGTGAATCACCTGGTTTATGTTGCGCATCTGGAAAAATTTCACTGCCATCGCTAAATCCACCGCCGGAACCTTTAAAAACACTTTTAGCTGGCACCACATCTCAATCGAAATTGTTTTTGCGAAAAATTCGTAAATTCAATTCATGCTTCCAAATGACATCATTTGGAGCAACAAACATTGTTCATAATGAAGATGGTCGTAATTTCGAATCTACATTCAAAATTCAAGGTCAAGTGTACCACCAAATTGGTTCATTGCTCCCAATGCCTGATGCCGATCCAAAATTTTTACAAATTTATTTTATGGGCAATGAGGAGCAACAATCACACACACGCTGCGCTTACAACTATATAGAGCAGATGGAGGAACGAGAAATTGTGGACATTTTGGAAACGTTTTTGCAAAACCATAACCAGTTGTTGCAATTGTTCAAGACTTTTTCTAACAGACTGCAAAACGACAACTACGCCATTATCATTAAAGCAGACAAAGTGCCCTACGGAGAGCACGCAGGCACATATAATGTTCCAACTATTAATGAAGTTGCAGTTGTTATGGCTGGTGACCCATGTGAACGTCGGTACATTCGCATTCAACGCAGAGATAATACGATGCAAATAATTCAAGACAATCATCGTTCTTACGATGCATTGCAGTATCCGTTGATATTTTGGGAAGGAGAAGATGGATACCATTTAAATATTAAACAAAGGAATCCAACTACAGGTACAACTTATAGACTATCTTACAGATTTTTTTTTTTTCAAATAATTTCTGTATCTCTCATATATATATTTATTTGCAGGTGAAGAACTGATCAAGAAAGTTAGTGCTATGAACTTCTACGCATATCGATTGATGATTCGTGCTAATGAAGACAATACCATTCTCCGATGCAGACAGCTATTTCATCAGTATATTGTCGATATGTACGTAAAAATCGAAAGTGAGAGATTACGATATATAAAATTTAATCAATCAAAACTTCGTGCTGAGGAGTACATTCATTTGCGTGACGCCGTTATTGGTAACGTAGATGCAACTAATGACATCAACAACATCGGTAGCGCATATATTCTCCCATCATCATACATTGGTAGTCCGCGTCATATGCAAGAGTATATTCAAGACGCCATGACTTACGTACGTGCATATGGCCGACCAGATCTTTTTATCACATTTACGTGTAATCCAAACTGGGATGAAATTCAAAGTTTGTTGTTGCCAGGTCAAACATCGATGCATCGCCATGATATCACTGCACGTGTTTTTAAACAAAAATTAAAATCTTTGATGAATTTGATTACACATTACTCGGTATCTGGTGAAACACGTTGTTGGCTTTACTCTGTTGAATGGCAAAAACGAGGTTTACCTCATGCGCATATTTTGATTTGGTTGGTGGATAAAGTACGCCCAGAAGAAATCGACAAAATTATTTCAGCCGAAATTCCAGATCCGAATGTTGATCAAGAATTGTTTGACATTGTAACTACTAATATGATCCATGGTCCATGTGGTACTCTAAACATGATGTCACCATGTATGGACAATGGAAAATGTACGAAACGTTTTCCAAAACCATGCCAATCTGATACTATCACCAATATTGACGGTTATCCATCTTACCGGCGTAGAGACGTAGACAATGGCGGTCAATCATATGAATTGCGTCTGTCAAACGGTGTGAGAGTAGATATTGATAATCGCTGGGTAGTTCCATATTCACCATTGCTGTGCAAAACCTATAAAGCGCACATAAACGTTGAACTATGCAGTTCAGTGAAATCTATAAAATACATTTGTAAGTATGTTCACAAGGGCAGTGATAAAGCTGTATTCGCTGTTCAAAATGTAAATGACAATGACGAAATTACACGTTATCAAATGGGTCGATACATAAGCAGTAACGAAGCTATTTGGCGCATTTTTACGTTTCCTATACATGAAAGGGATCCTGCTGTTATACATTTGGCTGTGCATCTTGAAAACGGACAGCGTGTTTACTTTACAGAACAGACTGCACTACAACAAGCTTTAACGGCTCCAAAAACAACTCTTACTGAATTTTTCAACCTTTGTTGCCGACAAGATGTTGTTGGTCAATTCGCAAGGACATTAATGTATACTGATGTTCCTAAATTTTTTACGTGGAATAAACAATCAAAAAATTGGGAACCACGGAAACGAGGCATTCCAGTCCCAGGATTCACCGACATATTTATGACAAATACTTTAGGTCGATTATATACAGTTCATCCTAAGCAACGCGAATGTTTTTTTTTGCGTTTGTTATTGGTTAACGTTCCTGGACCAACATCTTTCCGATATTTGCGAAAAGTCAATGGTACTTTATACGACACTTTCTTCGATGCGTGTCGTGAGTTACATTTATTGGAGGATGATAACCATTGGGATCTCACACTTGCAGATGCAGCACTGAGCTCATCTCCACAACAAATTCGTCAATTATTTTCAATAATATTGACAACGTGTTTTCCGTCTGAAGCATCTGCTCTGTGGGACAAATATAAAGACTCAATGAGTGAGGATATTTTACATCGGATTAGAATTACTAATCAAAATCAAAATATTGAATTCTCCGCAGAAATATATAATGAGTCATTAATAATGATTGAGGATATTTGTATTCTTATTTCGAATATGCCGCTCATCCATTTCGGCATGCCAGCGCCGAACCGCCCAGCAGTAGATACCATCAACAGCGATGTTCAACGGGAACACCACTTCGATAGAACTTCTTTGGCTACTTTTGTTGCCAATAATGAACAATTGCTCACTGCTGAGCAACGAAATGTATATGATCAAATTAATGTATCAATTGCAGCGCAACAAGGTGGATTCTTTTTTTTTGATGCACCAGGTGGTACTGGTAAAACATTCCTCATCTCATTGATACTTGCGCGCATCCGATCACAAAATCATATTGCATTGGCTATTGCTTCATCAGGAATCGCAGCAACGTTACTTGATGGTGGACGGACGGCGGATTCAGCGCTTAAATTACCTTTGAATGTTCACACAAATCCCGAAGCAATGTGTAACATAAAGAAGCATTCAGGCATGGCTCAAGTTTTGAGAAAATGCAAAATTATTATCTGGGATGAATGTACCATGGCCCACAAGCATTCGCTTGAAGCTCTCGACAGGTCCCTGAAAGATATCAAGGATAATACTAGGCTTTTCGGTGGTGCTCTATTGTTGCTGTCTGGTGATTTCAGACAAACATTACCAGTCATTCCACGCGCGACATATGCAGACGAAATAAACGCATGTTTAAAAGAATCTTATCTATGGCGAAGTGTCAGCAAATTATGCCTTACTATTAATATGCGCGTTCAACTTCAAAATGATCCATTAGCGTCAAGATTCTCTGAACAATTGTTGGATATTGGCAATGGTAAAATTGAATTGTATGAAGATACACAATATATTCGACTTCCAGAGAATTTTTGCAACATGGTGGCTACCAAAGATGAGTTAATAAACAGTATCTTTCCAGATTTGAGACATAATTATACTAATCATGGATGGCTACGAGAGCGAGCAATTTTAGCTGCGAAAAATTTAGATGTTGATGCCATCAATTTCAAAATACAGCAATTACTGCCTGGTAATGAAACTACATTTAAATCGATCGACACTGTTGTTGATCCTGATGAAGTTGTTAACTATCCTGTAGAATTTTTAAATTCATTAGATTTACCGGGAATGCCACCACATAATTTGCGACTGAAGATTGGTTCACCTATAATTTTGCTTCGAAATTTGAATGCTCCGAAATTATGTAATGGGACGCGATTAGTTATAAAAAAAATCATGGACAACATTCTTGAAGCTACTATTTTGAGTGGAAAATTTCAAGGTGAGGTTGTACTTCTACCACGGATCCCAATGATTCCTTCAGATTCGCCTATACCATTCAAACGTTTACAATTTCCAATCCGCTTGGCATATGCTATGACTATAAATAAGTCACAAGGCCAAACAATGACAATTTGTGGCTTAGATTTAGAAAATCCGTGTTTTTCTCACGGTCAATTATATGTTGCGTGTTCCAGAGTTGGAAAACCATCGAATTTGTTTGTTTATACGCCTCAAGGATTAACTAAAAATATTGTACATCCAATAGCATTAAGATAAATTAAGTTTTTGTAAATTAATAAATAAATGTTATAAAATAGTTTCAGTGTAAGATTTTTTACCTTTACTTAAAACAAGTTAAAGTTTGTATTTACGATGCTGTTATTGCCACACTCCACGGATAATATCCCAGCCTGTAATCAGTCATTTCATTCGCTTAAAATTTTCGGTGACGCCTAGAAATATCCGTGTCAATAATCATAGACAGTGGCTGCTATTATCCAGTCTACAAATTTCATCCGTGGAGTGTGGTAATAGATGCATCTTTTTAGTTAACACAGCTTCTACATTTCACTTTACTCATACAGTATATGCATACTTACACACACAGTATATACTCACATGCTACCGATCGGTCGAATTTGGATAAGTGTACATGTAATGACGTTAGATATTAAAATAACTCTTGAATAATAATTTTCATCAAAACAGTCCAGATTGTTACAGCTTATTGAAGAATGTTTGAAATTTTCGAATTAACGACGTGTGTACAGGACAACGTCTGTCGGGTCTGCTAGTATATATATATATATATTATATTTGTGTTCTTGCATGCTTATTCAAACAAAGACGTTACAAATAGATCTAACTTAGTTATGTGGACGGAAAGTTAGTTACTCTATGTTTATACAAATTAAAATTCTTACGGCGACACACGGGACTCCTGTCGGCCCCATATATTATATTTATTAATTTTTCTTGAAATTCTTATATCCATTTTTGCCTGGCAATAAGTACAGTCAAACATTACTTCCGGATATAGGTTAAAATTCCCTGTAGTCTGACATTTGGAATGGATTATCACAATTTTGTCAAAACGTCGATCCTATGTGGGACCCGGTGACCTAGAATTTTGTACTTTTCAAAATTAACATTATTTTCGGATTTTGGTTAAAGTTCTATTTAATTTGCATTCCCACAAGGATTTTCTCCATTTTTTAAGTTATTTTGATCCCTATCTCCCGTCTTCCTATTTTTGATGGGATAAATCTCAAAAACAATGTCAAAAGGGGGTATCAGTTTAGACACGCATGCTAAGATTTACGAAAATCGGTTTCAACCGAACTAAGTATCAAAAGACGTACCCGACGTCCATTCAAGTTATCGAAATACAGAATGCAGACAACTTCCAAAGGGTGAAGTTGAAACTGAGAATTAGCTTCCCCCGATCACTATTCTTCTTCTTCTTCTTCTTCTTCTTCTTCTTCTTCTTCTTCTTCTTCTTCTTCTTCTTCTTCTTCTTCTTCTTCTTCTTCTTCTTCTTCTTCTTCTTCTTCTTCTTCTTCTTCTTCTTCTTCTTCTTCTTCTTCTTCTTCTTCTTCTTCTTCTTCTTCTTCTTCTTCTTCTTCTTCTTCTTCTTCTTCTTCTTCTTCTTCTTCTTCTTCTTCTTCTTCTTCTTCTTCTTCTTCTTCTTCTTCTTCTTCTTCTTCTTCTTCTTCTTCTTCTTCTTCTTCTTCTTCTTCTTCTTCTTTTCTTCTTCTTTTCTTCTTCTTCTTCTTCTTCTTCTTCTTCTTCTTCTTCTTCTTCTTCTTCTTCTTCTATCCATTGCCATCTCGGTGTAACCCCTCATCCATTCTTCTGAGATCTTCTAGCACATCACTCAACCATCTTATCCTAGGTTAGTCCTCTTTCTGTTTTTATAGATTTGCGCCCTCGGAATTTTCACACTGGCATACGCTGATCTTCCGCCCGCTCTAGGTAACCTAACCATTGTATACGTTGAGCCTTTATGAATCTTACAATGTCTTCGTGATTCAATACCTGGTATCTCCTGGTTATTTCTTATTCTCCAATCGTTATCTTCTTTAATCGGACCATAAACACGCCTTACGATGTTTCTTCAGTGTTACTTGTTCCTATTTTGTCAATGTCTATGTCTCACCTCCATAAGTAACAATTGGTCTGATAACTGTCTTATACATTTTTATTTTGTGTTACGACTAATGAGTTTGATTCTCAATCTATTAGCTCATTATATGTCTGCTATTATTATTATGTCTGCTATTAGCATAATATGCCTATTTCCTACATGTTCCTGTCACGTATTGTCGTGTTTATGGACCCTTCATTATCCATCATGTTACCCAGGTATCTGAACTTATTAATTACATCAAATGAATTATCCCCTATGCATACGTAATATAGATTTCTTCTCCTTTCCGATGCAGAAATCAGCATGTATTTAGTTTTTCTGACATTTACATCAAGTCCCATTGCAGCGGATTTTTTATTCAGCTCCTTGTAGACCTCAACTAGCCGTTGTCTTGATCTGGCTATTATCACAACATCGTCAGCGTAAGCACATATTTGGCTTGTCTTATTTAGTTTAATAATGTAATACAGTATTACGCATAATTAAAAATATAAATGACCCATGCATTTAGTTACATTTAATAAATAAAATACACTGAATATATTATTTAATAATTATATGTTTAAGTAATATTTAATAAATAAATGTAATAAGTACCGAAATAGAATGACAACACGATACGATACGAAGTGATTGACATTGTACGTTGATTAAATATTTGGTAATGGGTTTTTACGCATTCTGTTTGACACTCAAGGAGATGACGAAACAATTCGGTACGAACTGCGTGAATCGCCTCGTTTCGGTTCGTCCGTACCTACGCGTAGCCCTATGCTGCGTCTCCTACAGGTTCGGATCACGGAAACTTGGTGTTTCTGCCCGAGCAGTTCTTCAGCCCTTTAACCGGCTATGCTTACAATGTTAAGTTCATCAACTTTGAGACCCGTTATCTCAGAACCTGTAAAAGCTAGAAGTCTGACATTTTAGCACGAAACTAAGCACACTATACACCACAAACGTTACTACAATTGTAAAACTATCTCCATCTCTTAATTTTTTATGTTTTGATCTAAAATTTGCATACAAAAAGCTTACTTAATATTTTTTACGTTTTTATTTTTCAGTGAAGATGTATAATTCTAGTAGTATACTTATACCTCGATTACCCCAGTAGCCACAAAAAAAATCAGCTTGATAGTTCACTTGGTTTCTGAAATAATGGCTCATTTATCTAAAAAAATATATTTTCAGAAAAACGCATTTAAAAGTTTTTAAAACAGATTTTTATTGTTTTTCCTGATTTATAATAGTTCAGCTTCATACTCGGCGTCTTCATATTTTTTATGTTCACTTGATTATCTAGTTTTTTCTTCACATTTCTAGTTAACTGTCTAACTCTCTGCCTCGACGTTTGTTCCAAATCAATTTTTTTATTACCTTAACCATATTTTATACTGGTTTGAACCCAATTTTTGTAGGACCTGACACTTACTTATATTACCTTCACTGACTGACTATATTTCCCGATTTCGAGAAAGAAACAGTAATCGGGAGGACACGCTCACAGTTCTCTCGGCAGTAACTCCGTACTTTATGGACGAAACGACTACACGAACCGACAAAAAAAAAGAAGCTGATTTTCGAGAAAAACTACGATAGCAGACAAAAAAACAAATGTTAGAAATAAACTGGACTGGAAAAGGGTGAGGGCTGACAAATTACCTCAATCATCGGGTTCTCGAAATAGAATGATAGATAGAACTAGAGACGCGGCTGTTCAACGTATGTATGTTGAGGAAGCCTTTTACACAAGTCAATGTAATATACGATGCCTTAACCACGACAAGTCAACACAAACAGACAGATATCTTTTTTTATACTAACTTAATACTATATAATAATAATATTAATTTGCGTGCGCGCGACTGTGCGCGATAGCCCGGTTAGTCGGTGTTCCTCGGTGTTCACGCAGGTTTTGTTTTGTAATCGCTGCCAGAATACAGCTAGAGGGTGTGCTAAGCTAGTATCTGAAAGTAGCAGGTACAAATGAAACTGTTCCAATAAAGTAATAGTTGCAAATTTCTGTTATACATATACCTATATTATATTATAATTTGTTATAAGAAATAAATTGAAACTAAATGAATTAACAGTCTTATTTACACTGTGACTTTATTAAGCTGTTACTGTTTAAAATAAAATAAGAAACAAGAGAATTTATAGGCCTATCTCCCTTTGGGAATACTAATTTAAGTTTTCACTAGGAGTAAACAAACTGACATAGATTTAATATTAAGCCTATAAATTATGATATTATTATTAAATATATAAGTTGCATAAGTTCAACCTTATGTGCGGGACAATTAGGCGAACCCTTAAGTCAGCAAGTAAAGTAACACGCCTAAAATTCTACAAGGTGATGGCTCTTCCCACACTTCTTTATGGGTCTTAGAATTGGACTATAATGAAAGGCCAGGCCAGTCGCATCCAAGCAGCTGAAATGAGATTTCTCAGAAACGTGGCAGGGTATACTCTCCATGATCATAGAAGAAACACAGACATACAGCAAGAACTGAATATTATGAGTATACTCGACAGAATCGCCCAGTATCGACTGAATTGGTGGGAACATCTTTGCCGGATGGATGACTGCCGCATCCCCAAACAACTCTGGAACTATAAGTCCAGGGGACGGAGAGGTGTGGGACGTCCGAGGAAGCACAGGAGTGACCAGCTCTAATCTTTTCTGTTTGAGACCGGAACAAACAGTTTTTGGTTTAATCCGTGAAGATGATGATGATGATGATTATTATTATTAAATATAATTTAATATTATTACTAAGAATTCATTTTTTTTATTATAATTTTTAAATTAGTGATTCAATTTCGGTTACACAAATTAGTTGCGAAACTAGCAAAAAGTAGACTACTACATGACCTATCAGCCACTCTGCGGGTCACAACACAATTTAATTTGCTTTTTCAAAATTTACCCAGTTGGTGACTGGTACAATATATAATTTGTTATTATAATCTGTATTATATATCTGCATAACACACGAGAATAGACGTAATATATCAGTACGAATTTTTTTTCATTTATTGGCATAGTTATTCTGAACCTCGCTTTGTTTTGCTTCGTTTCGTATTTGTATGGTAATCGGCACATGCGTAGAAGCAAGTGTTCAGTACCTATAACTGTTACTTTGTACTCGTTACTCGTTGGTTGGGTAGGAGGGTCCCGCGAGTAACCGGAACATATATTTCGACCTTTCAGCAATCGTTACAGCTTGTACTAGTTTATTAGTTAGTTGGGTAGGGATGGGTGTCCCGCTAGTCTCCAGAACAGATATTTCGACTTTTCAGTAATCGTTGCAGCAGTTCCACAAAAGTAATCGTTACAAAATACCTGTTACAGGTATATCGGCCCACCTCTGGTTGCCACAATATAGCACAGCCCCCGATACATGAGGTCCCGTGTACTCCGTCCTTTTACCCGCTTTTCTATTTCATTTATTTAACATAATCACCTGTAAACTTTCAAATGCTATGGAAACTACATTCGCCGAGATGATGCCTTAAACTCGTGGTACGAACAACGTTGTCACCGAATCAGTTTCCCAAGCATCAGGCCCCCACACGTTGTTGTTGACGATCCCTGTTAGCGTCTCTCGTTCTCACTTCTGCTGTGCTTTTGTTATCTGATACCGCTTTTACTATTTTGCAGTGGCGTAACTAGAATTTGGCTGGGGTGGGGTCGGGGTCTGGTCGGTTCATCGAAAAAACAAGTTGAGACTGATCAACATTACTACTTCAAAGTGGCTGAAAAACGCGTGATAACATCCTGAAATCAGTTCCTTTAAAGTAAATGGTATTAACACAATAAAAAAGTGTTATTAAAACATTGTTACAAGGAACTTATTGGCCCAACTGATTTTCCTATAGTTCATGTTTCAAACGTATACCCTTATTCTGTGCAATAAATCTGTTTGTGCATTTAAAAAATAGCTACTACTATATTAGCGTACACAGGCAGAAAAAATAAAATAAAATAGACTTAAAAATTGACAGATTCACTCAATTTGTGAATTAGGGCCTCACACAGATCTTTAGAAGATCTACTAAATATTTTTCTAAAGATCACAGCATTTTTAAAAGATCAGATTAATTAAGTCTCCAACAACTTTTTCCATTTGTGTTGGCACTTCTTTTACCTTCGTCTACATTACTTCCATCGCTTACCCTCTCCTCTTCGATCTTGACATCTTTCGTGTCTGCCTTGAGAAGTTCTTCGAAATGTCATTTCCTCCTTCCTATTACCTCGTTTTCCACTGTTGTTATCATTCTTCTTCTATATTTTCCTTTTATATATTTAAAACTGTACTCTCCTCACATTATATTTCTGTATGACATTGTGTTGTCTATTTTATAAAACTTGGGTAATTTTCTCCCATACTGTTGTTCTGATGGCGCGCGTGCGGGTGCGGGCGCGGGCGGACACGTGATGCAGCGGATGTTATTTATTTAAACGGTTGCAGCTGGGTGGCGCACACAGCCGAGTCCGGCTTCCGGAACCGCCGCACGTGCCAGAGCCTGTTTACACTATACACACGCCACTATCGCATTCCAACACACACGATACTATTTCAACGGATACCGGTTGGAGATTCTATTTACGTGGCGCAAAAGAAATTTTATACAACTTCTTTAAATAGTACTGAATCGTTACAACTGTTGTTAAATGACGAGATCCTCTCCCGGTGGGTCCATTATGCGGCGGAACGTCGTTTTACCGGTTTCCCGTCGCCAAACTAGGTTTTCTTCTTTGATTTTCTACTTCAAATGTTAGTAGGCTGGTGGTTATGCCGTCTAGCCACTGATCTGGAGTTCACCGGTCGAGTAAGCGTGTGGAACGAGACAACACTGGGGGGGGGGGGTCTGAAGTTTAGTGCCGGCTACACTACCTTGCTACCTATACTCCACTCAGTTCCTACTTTGGTTACGAAATTGACAGGATTCATTATTTGTTTAGTCGGTTGCAGTGGGGTAACTGCCGGGCCCGCAATGCGGGGAGGCCTGCAGACTAACGGGGGAGAGGCCCGCGCAAACATTTATGTTAATTTTTTTAGGATATGGTTAAGTAAAACCAAATTTCCTCGTGTGTATTTATAACAACAAAAACAAATAATACGTTTATTTTTAAGTGTTATTTTACTAGTATCTAATGATGTGGGTCTACTTTAAGAGTACACTGCACAACAGAGAGGTGATTCCAATTAAGAACGTACCGAGCCCACCGGCCGTACCTGCGTCTCATCGTTATTTGTTACGGACTACGAAACGAAAATAATAAACGGACCAAAAGTACTGAACCACGTTGTAAATGTTAACTCTGACATTAGCGGCTTCAAATTTAGTTTTTAGAGGTCACAAAGAGAAGACAGACCTGCACATAACGAAAGTTGTTTGGCACTTATCGATCTTCTTAATAAGTAGGCCTACAAACCATTATTGCAAGAGATAGAGAGTGGTCCGAAGAACAGCGAGAAGTAGGCCTATATGAGTCCCAAAATTTAAAACGAACTCACTCAGAGCTTTCATCTAAACAAGCTGAAAATATAATTTTGAAACAGATTGAAGCTACTTAGTTTTTCTCTGTAATAATTGATACTACACAAGAGATTCACGCACAAGATCAATTAAATCAAATAATCAGATGTGTCTCACATTCTGAAGATGAAGCACGAAGGCCCACCAACTTAAAGTTAAGAGAGCTTTTTAGGATTTATAGAAGTGACCGATCAAGCTGACCCAGGCTTAGAAGAAAAGATTTTTAACAGTCTTGAGGAGAATGTATTCTGTTTACGTTACTAGATGCCACTACTATAAACAGGTGTTACTGTTTATGGGAAACAACGGCAGAATTAAGTAAGGGAAGTGGGGGGAGGGGGGAGAAAACACTTACGCCACTGGGTTTTTGGTTTATTTTCCCCAGAGTTTCGAGTCAGTGATCTGCTACGGCCGGATAATTCATTTGATGCAGTTAATAAGTTCAGATACCTGGATAACATGCTAGATAATGAAGGGTCCATACACACGACGATACACGACAGGATACAAACAGAAAATAGGGCATATTATGCCAACAGCAGACTAAAGAATGACAACACAAAAATAAAAAAAAATATATAAGACACTTACGAGACCATTTGTTACTTATGGAGGCTAGACATGGACACTAATAAAAAAGGAACAAGAAACACTAAGAAGGTTTGAAAGAAAGTTGATATGTTTACGGCCCGGTTAAAAAATATGGTGAATTGAGAATAAGAAATAACCAGGAGATAGATGAGCTACTGAATCATGAGGACATTGTAAGATTCATAAAGGGTCAACGAATACAATGGCTATGTCACCTACAGCGGATGGATGATCACCGTACGCCAAAGAAAATCCGAGGGCGCAAGTCTATAAAAGCAGAAAGAGGAGCCGACCTAGGATAAGATGGTTGGATGATGTCCTAGAAGATCTCACAAGAACGGAGGTGAGAGGTTACACTGAATGGCAATGGACACGAAACTTTGGAGAAGATTGGTGTTGGAAGCCAGGGCTCACGTTGTGCTGTAGTGCTGAAGATCTGCTACGGTCAGAAAAATACGGAATATTCCTCGCAGTCATCATTTTATAACGATATGGTTTTTGTGGTAACAGCTCTGATCCCACGGTTAGGCCTATTAAGACGGACAGATTTCACGTTGAAGTGGAAAACATGAATTTCAGATTTCCCAGACTTCCGGATGTTTTTCAACACGCCAACGACTTCCCGGCTTTACCCTCAACATAGCCATCACAGTCTTCACGTTCGTCGACGACAGAGCCAAGATGTTCTAACTCTGTGACAATTTCAACAGACTGAATGTTTATGCAGATTGGCTGGGACGATGAGTGATGGGTTTTTACAAAACAAAACAAAACAAAACAAAACAAAAGAAAGCAACACATGCCTGGACAGATCAACAGCATTTTCTCGGACGGGGGCTCGTCTGCGTGTGAAAACGACCGACACGCACGCAGTCGTAAGTAAGCGGGCAAATGAACTGGAACGGAATAAGCCGCTTCGCTTGTTGTTTACAAACACGCCCGCAGTGACAAAGGCGAATTAAAAGAGACTGATGATTCTAAAAATCACTGTACGTACGTAAGTACGGCTACGGGAGAGCACGCACGCACGCAAACAAGGAGCCACGTGGCGGTGTAAATACAACCTACGTGCCAGAGATAGTAGAGTAAAAAGCAAACGATAAAGTGAGAGAGAGAGGAGCGAGTGGATGGGCGGGGGAGTCAGAGCTGGCAATACGGCGCGGCGCGGCGCGCGCGGGATGAATGTGGGTGGGGTCTTTCTGTACGATAACAAAGTTAACCCCCGGCCACGAGTGATCAATACAACAGGGGGCTGAGGGTGGCTCTCTCACATCTGATCAATATAAATGCGCGCGCAAGTTGGCATGCCCCACCCACTCGCTGGCAAATTCTATTTTCATTTCCACGCTCTTGCCACTTCAACATCATAACTGTACTATTCAATTAACCTAAAATTTTACACGTCTTCCTCTACGGCAGGGGGAAACAAAAGACCAGTATCTTGCGCCGTACAAATTAATTGATTATTAAAAAAAACAATACTGCTTATGTCTAACAGTTACAATTATTGCACAACAGTTTCACGAGAAACTACAGGAATCATACAGCCTATTCTTTTCATAACTCTGCTGAAGTAATGACAAACAAAAAAACCATTACTCAAAAGAATACATGTTTTTTCATGTTAATAAATACAACAAATCACGCTGGACTCGGTGTAAACGGAACAGAAAGTACAACTCGATATAGCTTATCGGAAATTTGTATACCAGAAACCGTAAAAGAAAGATGTTGCAGAGTTGTAGGCTATATCCTGTTAACAACTACAATAATATTGGCGCCTCAACCCAAGTCGGACCTATGGCCTCTCTGTCCGCTAGCCACTGCTCTCTCTTCAAATTCATTATTGCCATTTATCGTGTACCCTATGCAACTCGGTATTCCCATGTTTTCATAAACCGGATTTTTTTTCTACAATCCTCTCTCCCAAAGACAGCAATAAATAAATCTGATAAGAGCACAAGAGATAAGAAGGGTGAAGTCATCCAATGATGACAATTTCTTAGTTATTAATCTTAGTGGTGTAGGAAAACGAATACTCTAAATAAATAAAAACATTAGGTAATCTGGTCTGAAGAAGGTCACTTCTTCAGTCTTCCTGGTGCTTCCCGGTGGAGGATACTGGACACTGCTTACTATATCGTTTCGGTGTACGCGAAGCTTGCCGAAGTAGCTACACGTTGTTGTCTTGTTTCTGACACATCGTGAGGTCTCTGGACTGTGTGGGAAATCCTGTCACAACCCCTCAGCCGGACTCCGGAGACGACCAAACAGGTATGATGAGGGACTTACATACAAGGAGTTTTCTCTCAACTAACAGTTCTGATCTCCTTCCACGGAGCCAGTAAAGTTGTTGGAGTGAGATTTTTGGTTGTAGTGGGTTTTTTACCTAGTAGGAGGCCTAGTTACTTTATCCTCATGTTTCGTTGGAACCGAAACGTCATTTACTGCAGGACAACACTATGTGTGCCGAGTTGGTGAATGTGACGTCCGCCGACTTGGTCTGGTTAATGTTTACGTTCGTAGTGTGACTGATGTGCTCTGGCCGGACTTCGAGAGCAAGTAAAATTGTTTCTCTGATCTTTTCTACAGTTTTCTTTCACTCTTATTTCACAATTTCATGTTCCCTTTTCCAATTATTTATGTGTCGGCGATTTTCACTAGTTGTTAGTTGTTAACTGTTACACGAGTTCACAGTAGTCTTGAAGACGACCACACATTATTATTGTCCTACCCGTTGTGTAGTTATTGTAACCATGGTAATAGTGGAACTGGTTTAAAAAAAAAAATTACAATGGTATGGACACATGAAAAGAATGGCGCAGGAAAGACTGCCAAGGAGAGTTATGGAATGGACCCCACCAGGAAGAAGGAAAACAGGAAGACCACCTATCACCTGGATAGAAGAAGTTCAGACTATATTGAGGGAAGAGACAGTGAAGAAGATCTTTGGATGGGCAAGCAGCAGTGGAAGATAAGAATTCAATCACTTCTATAATCTTTGGTTTCGGAAAATGTGTAAACATTGTACAGCCGAATAATAATAATAATAATAATAATAATAATAACAATAATAATAATAGTGGGAACTGTCCAGACAATGATTACAGACTGGAACTCTGCTCACCGATGTGCTACGCTTTTAAGATATCTGTGGAGGAGGTTAAAAAAAAAGTAGTTAAATTTTTGTTTCAAAAACAGATGACACACATAAAAGTGCAACGAATAGACGCATTATTAGTTTTTTCAAATTAATTAATTAAAACTAGCATCACGACACTCTACTGCCGGCATCCGGAGTCGGGCACAATCAGTAATTATATTACGATCCGGAAACAGTATACCGGTCAATTACACGTAACAATACAATTACAAGTATTAATTTGGGGTTTTAACCATTATAACTACCATAAAACTTGTTATAAATTACAACGGTAGTAGTAGTACTTAAGACAGACCACCTGCCCTTAACCTGTCAGCTGTTCTCATACTCACAAAACACAATTCACTGATACATGTTAGTCCTATTCCACCTGGAATCAACCCCCTCCCACGAGCTACTAAACATTTTAATGCCTTTCCATGCACACTTAACGCGCAGGCCAATTTCTACGCCGTCGCGTGTGTTATAACAAGGCTTATAAATAATTGTATCAATAACCGTACGGGAAGAATGTTAAATAACTCATCTGCCCTGTGGAAAACGGAGAGCCCAACCTACAAAGCTACTCTCATCCCCCTACGTGATGCCACTCCATCCCACCTACGTGAAATAAACAAGCTCTTCAATCTTCAAGTTTAGTCCCCGACTGCCAAGAATAGTTTCTATTTTTCTACGTTCATACATGTCAACCAGTAATTAGATCAGAGTACTGTAACATATACACATACCCTATAGTTCATACGCACTAGGAGCGTATCCACGGATTTGGCGAAGGCTGGCTTCAAGTTAAACGAAACATGTTAACTTGTAAGGAGGGCCCTTACACCCAAAAAATAATTTTTTGATCACTTTAGGTTTTTTGTTCATTATTATAGCCTATGTTCTGAAAAAAATTAGATATAACATGTCCATGTTAAAAAATTGTAACCTCACTATAAAAAAAAATAATAATAAAATGACTCGTAGGCCTACATAGAAAATTTGCGTCAATTCTGTGGGCCTACTGCGAGTTTGAACATTCTTCAAGCGTGCTTCGCTTATAATCGAGCTAAAGTGACCAAAGAATCTTATACACACCGACAGTCCCTTCCTGAAACAGTTTTAAATAAAATAAAACCAATTTTTAAAGATGTCTCTAATGAAACCATTCTGAGTAAATGCTGTATGGGATAGACCCAGAGAATCCACATGAATCATTCAACGCGGTGATTTGGAAAAGACTACCAAAAACTGTTTTTGTCAGCATCACAACACTAAAAGTAGGGGTGTATGATGCAGTTATATCATTTAATAAAAGTGCAATGGGAAAACTGGATGTGCTTAATGCTTTGGGATTAAAGTATAGTAAAAATTGTAAAGTGCGATTAGGTGCGAAAAGCTGATATAAAAATTCAATGTAGATGAAAAAAGAACAGAAAACAAATGAGACAAGAAAAAAGGAAGAAAGAAGAAATGGAAAACACAGAACTGGACTGTTGTGAAGTGTAAATTGCATACCATTTTATCAAGAATGCATTAAAAATATCTTCTTTAACTTAAACGAGTTTCCTCAAAAATTGTGTTTTTATTTCACATATGTAGGCCTACCTTTTTCTCAGGATCTATAAAAGATAGAGACTTCAAATTTTTACTATAGCTAAATCTAATATAGATTACATATGTGGAATCAGAATTATGATGAAATGTATTATACAAAAATATTTAAAAATTTTAAATGTCTTAAAAAAGCAAATTTTGGATATTTTTTATCAAATCATAACTTGAAATGACTCAAAAGTATAATTCTGGTTCTATAGGTACAAAAAGGTCATAAAAGTAACCTGTAAAAATTTGAGCTCTCTAACTTTCGTAGTTCCTAATAAAAAGGCACATAAAAACAATAAAAATAACATGGGCGAGATAGGGTGTAAGGTGCCCCCTTAGGTGAAAACTGAGTCTGTTGACCAAAACATCAAATAAAAACACAAAACGTAACATTGGAAACACTAAAAAAACGAAAATATATACGATAACCACACACAATAACAACGTAAACTACCAAAAGCCAACAGGAAGCCACAACAACAACCAACCTGGACACAAGTATTCCACAAGACTAAAAACTTAAGTTGGCTGAGGATGGAGAAACTATTTGTTGCCTCAAACAAGTTCCAAGTAAGGAAAACAATATATCTTGACTGAAAACTAGTTCTAATGTACATTTCAAGAAAAGTACTGTGGCAAGAAGTGTTTGAATATGAATATAAAATATGTATGCATACACACTGGCGCATGATGTTTATACGTTTAGAGTCGTTTTTCATATCCTAGCTTCAGAACTTTACGATCTTTCCAATCACCCTCCTTCAGGTTTCTCTGCGTTATTTGCATTCCTTAAACCTTCTATCCAAGTCTTTCGCAATGTCCCTCTTTTTCTTCTTTCAGGAGGGGTCCACTCTAGTAATTTCTTTGACCGTTTATCATTGCCCGTAGGGCACACGCGGCCGTATCATCTTAAACTGTTTGCATCAACTGTGTAGGCTAAGTTATACTGGTACATATTGGTCTCTTGTTTCTTCATTTTTAACCCTACCTTGCAATGTAAGCCTATAGTACCTTCTCCAGTATCCCAGTTCCATGGCTCGTAATCGTTTCCTAATGTGTTCTGTAGTTTCCCACGCTTCAGCCCCGTACGTTACAACAGTAGTTTATACACAATACTTTCTAAGGCAAAATACATGGTAATGTTCAACTCAGAGACCAGGACTCCTAAAGATTTCAATGTGAATGGGAAGTTCACAAAGGAATGTCCTGCTTTAGTTATCTAGTTACCTTGGTATCAAATGATAATAACATTAGGGGGAGTATAAGAGAAAGGATACCAGCAGGAAATAGAGGCTACTTTGCAAATATTAACATCTTTAAAAACAATCTTGTTACAAGAGGTACAAAACTTAAAAGTATATTATTCTCTGGTGCGACCAGTTGTTACATATGGATCTGAGGCGTGGACTTTGAAAGAGAATGAAAACTGCTTTAAAATCATTTGAGCGCAAAATATTGAGTAAATTTTATGGGCTAGTAAGAGACGAAGACAGTTGGAGGATACGCAATAAGAATGAACTACACGCTCTCGTGCATGAAAAAACAGAGTGAAATTCATCAAATCATTAGAGGTTGCGTTGGCTGGGACATGTGGTAAAAATATCTGAAGAAAGAATGCCTAAAAGAATGCTGAAGGGAAGATTGTATACTATTAGACGTAGAGGTAGACCAAGGATGAGATGTTTGGACGGCGTAACAGAAGATCTTGCTAGCATAGGAATCAGATGGTGGAGGGGAAGGGCGGAGAACAGGAGGAGTATTGTTGAGGAGGCTAAAGCCCACCAAAGGCTGTAACGCCAGATAAGAAAAAGACAATAGGTACTTTCTATCATCTTGTATAACGCAATTTCGGTTTCGGATGTTAGTTGATTGCCACATAAAGTGGCATGTAACCAACGCAACTGATTCCAATCAATGCTATAGTTCCGTAATGTAGTCTTATCAAGCCCCTCGTATCATTTCAACTTTTTGGTCTAGAATAAACGAACTGACGTACTGTATGCGTCGCTTTCACGACATCAGGCTGCATTCTTCTTTATCAACTCTCAATAGTACTACAGCAGGGGTGCCCACAGCATGGTGCAATGGTGCAAGTCGCACCACTGGAATTATTGAGAGGATTTCTCACTAAATATATATGTAAAAAATAAATTGTTTCAAAAGTTAGATTTTTTAAATTTTATTACTAAACCTTCCCTGCAATTAATAATCCATCTTTTTCATTTTATAACCCATTGTTGGAAATAGAAGTTACATGCATTTAAACCAGTTGCATAACCAAGGGCTCAATTATCCCTTACAAGCATCATAAATCGAAAAAATCAGTAAAGAAAAAAAAGGATGCAATTACAAAATCAAGTTAGATTATCTTGATAAGGTCTAATGTACTACTAATTATGTTAGGTCAGGTTTGAACAATCTTTTAAGTTTCTCATAATTTAGTTATTTATTAGGCATATTAGAAAACCTTTTGGTATTGATAAAAATTTACAGGCATTGCACAAATGCAATGCACAGAGAAGGGCATTGAAAATGCTTCCATAAATCTAATATATTGCGACAACACAAATTACTAAACTATTGGCGCATAGGATATGATAGTATGTGTATTTCAAATTACAAGTCTATATTGGAGGGTTTAAGATTATTTATTGTACAAACACAAGTTATAGTTTATATGGTATATTTGTAATGTACAGAATGTAATGTTTGATATAGAGTCTTTCTTTTAAAGTGTTAAATAATGTTCATACGCAAGACGTGATACGTTACATAAGAAGACTCCCACGATGATGTTGTTGAATAGAAGGGCCGGTCTTTGCGGTATAGATGGATCGTCAGGTGTGGCTTACAAATGACAGACGTTTTCCCAGAAACGTTTACAGCTGGGCTGGCGTCCTGTAACAGCTTGGCTGATGTCCTGTAACAGCTGGGCTGATGTCCTATAACAGCTGGGCTGATGTCCTGTAACAGCTGGGCTGATGTCCTGCAATTCCCACGATGAATCCGACACTTCGCACACACAACGGTACTACAGATTTTATTACTCGCAAAACTTATATAGAGTTTAAGACCAAGTAATATCTCAGGTGACAGTGAGTTTAATCAATAACGGTATATTGAGCTTATACCTCTCCGGCTTCTTCAAGTGTTCTCGCGAATATCAAGGTCTACCGCGATCAGCAGACCACCCTATGAGGAAATCTTGCACTAGCACGGAAACGTCTTGATGGAACTATTGCGTAACAATTAATACTACTGTCACTGCGGAAAATCTTGCACAGTGATACAGTTACACTCACTTCTTACACACGTAATACTACAATATTAATATCGTGTGTAAAGATATAAATCAATTGTTATGCGTCACACGCGTTACTATCCCGAAAAGTCTTAACAGATCCTTGCAAGCGGTAGAGTCTTGTACAAGGAATTGTATGTACCGTTCACGGTAGCAGCAGTGAAGAACTGCTTGTAAATTTTCGCACAATGCGTTAAAACACTGGTGTGTGCAAATGTACCACACACACAGTTCTGAGTCTTCCCGTTTCACTAACGACGAATAGTTTTTACAACACCTTGCAAGCGGTAGAATTCTTGTACAAGGATTGCACGACCCGTTCGCGGTAGATGGCGTAGAAGAACTGCCTGTGTAACGACAGGCATAAGAAAATTTCCAACCACCAGTCAGCATTCTATTGGTGGATGGAAGTCACATGGTTAGTAAAGTGACCAAGCACTTTTCATGCAGTAGAGTGCATTTACATTGAAACAGCATGCATAGCGGTAATCAGACTACTCGTATCTCATGCATGCTGACTACATACTAATAATATACAAGAACGTAAACAATAGTCCGACAGGTATAGGGATTGTAGCGATACACACGTCTCAGTTCAGTTAATGGCCACACAACGATAATACCTCACGCGCAACCCGGGAAACGTTTACCACTCGCGCACGCGCGCACATTTCCACTAACACAGTACATGGATCACCATAAATAATAATGCACAGTTTTTTTAAACTAAACCCTTAACCTTACTAAATACAATTGATAACAACCAAACTTAACCATCTACCAAAATATAATATGAATGTCCGTTGTCTGTGTAATATATGACTTGCCCCGCCTATCATGATCCTGTGATTCGTTGCAATATATATATTTATGTTCATTCACCAATCAATGAATTCATTCTTCATTTACCAATGTACAGATTATAAGTTAAATGTAGTCGCATTCATAAGCGAAGTTTTATATGTGTACTACCTTATTGACAACAAAGAAGTAGTTTCTATGGAAACTCGCCGGTCCCATTTTCGATCACGCACCAGCGGTCGTTTTCAAATGTGCAACACGTCCTTATAAACATTTTCAATGTTAAAAGAATAACATTCGTTTTTTTATTCCAATAACTCTTAAATGGCTTTAGTTTTTCAAAAAATTTTGGATAAAGCCCCAAGATCCACCGTTAACCGGGGTTATTCCATACCGCCGTATTGTGATTCCCCTACCCACGAAATCAAATGTTTGGGAAATCGCAATTCGGAATAGTTGGGGGAAATTGCACCATGGCCTTCGGGGGGGGGTACTACAATCACGTATTTAGTGTAAACGTTGCCCCCCTCACCCACCCGTGATCTTATCACAGGTACTCAGTTGCATAGGCGGTGTCGACCTGGGTGCTAAAACACTAAAGTACTTTCTCAAAAAAAGTACCTGAACTAACATTCGATTGTACGTATACAATAGTCTGTGTCGGTATGTAGTGAACATCGCTTACGTTCAGTACAATAACGCGAAACGTGTTAAACAATTAAACACTTTGTTTTCGATTGTTATCGTTTTATTGTTATATAATTATTGTGCTAAGCGTTTCGAACAGTATTACACGTTAAACGTGCGTTGCTATCGGCAAAACTCGCAACCGAAGGAACGCAAAAACCAATGCACTTGAAGTAATCTTCTTCACCATTCCCTGGCCTCCAACGTCTCCATTCTGTCTGTTATCAACTCACCGAAATTCCTCACGTCCATTCTTCTAAGATCTTCCAACACTTCAGCTGCCCATCTTATATGCTTTAGGTTAACCCCTCTTTCTGCTTTTAGACAAACTGTGCCTTCACGATTTTTTTGACGTGCGCTGATCATCCATCCCCTCTAGGTGACCTAGCCGTTGTCTTCGTTGAGCTTTTACTAATCTCACCGTGTTCTTATGCTTGGGAGATTTGGTCTTCAACACTTCGCATCTTCATCTTCAGCATTACAGTCGAACGTGAATCCTGGCCTCCAACGACAAGCTGTTGCAACGTCTCCTCCTATCCATTACCATCTCAGCGTAACCCGACACATCCACCCTTTTGAGATCTTACAACACGTCATCCAACCATCTTATCCTACTTCCTGCTTTTATACACCTATGCCCTCAGGATTTTCTTTGGCATACGCTGATCATCCACCCGCTCTAAGTGACCTATAGCCATTGTATTCGTTGGGGCTTTACGAATCTTACAATGTCCTCATGTTCCAATACCTCATCTATCTCCTGGTTATTCTCCAT
The DNA here is from genome assembly GCA_034769895.1 of Magicicada septendecula. NCBI lineage: Eukaryota > Metazoa > Arthropoda > Insecta > Hemiptera > Cicadidae > Magicicada > Magicicada septendecula. Next base: position 271,386,047 of record CM068373.1, read on the forward strand.
TCATCACCGTACCATAAACATGTCATACAATCGTACTTTACAACATTCTCAGTGTTTCTTGTTTCTATTTTGCCAATGTCCACGTCTCACCTCCGTAAGCAACAACCGGTATAATGAGCGCCTTACATATTTTCACTTTTGTGTTGTGACTAACTAGCTTGCTTCTCGATAATCTATTGTTAGCATAGTATGCCATATTTCCTATTTGTGTCCTGCCATCTATTGTCGTGTTGGTGTACCCTTCAATATCTATCATGTTACCTAGGAATCTGAACTTATGCACGAATTATACAGATTTCTTTTCGTTAATGCTGCAGAAATTACCATACATTTAGTTTTGCTGATATGTGCAGCGGATTTTTGATTCATCATCGACTCGACAGCCCTTTGTGGTCTCTGGCCTTTTTCTGAAGATTTCGCCATTCTTCTCTATTCTTAGTCACACTCCTCCAGTTACTGTGTCCTGATTCACCCCATCCCTCCATCTCAGTTTTTGCCTTCCAACTTTCGTTTTACCTTCTGGTTTTGCACTAAGTATATCTTCTTAATAATCCTGCTATCACAAGCACGTATAATGTGTCCAGCCCATTCAAATCTTTTTAATTTAATAAAGGTGACACATCAGGTTCATCATACAAATTATAGAGCTCTAAATTATATCTTTTCCTCCAGGCTCACCCCTCTTCCAATGGACCAAAAATTTGGCCTGAGGATCCTCCTCCCAAATATACTTAGCTGCCTCTCATCTGATCTAGGCAGCGTCCATGCCTCTGATGCATAAGTCAGTAGGATTTTTGATTCAGAGCTCCTAGTAAACCACAACCAGCCGCTGTCTTGATTATCATATTATATCTTGATCATCTTGACTGCAAATGGGCGGCAGATATACGTAAAAATACGTAACGTGTTCTTGCGTAAGTCGGCTAAAAGAATTTATTTAAAAGTTTTGTGGTTTCAAGTTACTACGATTACAATTAGTTAACATTTTTTTTAATTTTACATAACATGAACTTCGTCATTTTACAAATTAACTAAAACCCAAAACGATTTTCCCTAACCTTACACAATGAAAAGAAACGTACTTTCACATGAAATTATAACCGGTACAATATTTGTATAATTGGTACACTTTATCTTCTTCACAGCGCGACCGACGTATCGATACTACCGCGTACGCTGAACATCGAAAACGTAGTTCGGGTACAAAAATCGGGGAGAGTACGAAAACGTATCTCGATTTTATAATGCTACGTCCGGGAGTCGTATCCGCAACCTCCACACTGTGCGCCACATCCAGTTGTTTACTAAACTTGAATATGATTAGTTCCTGTCATAATAATGGCCATGTAGGCCTATGCTAAAAATCACTAAAATCGTAATAACAGGGACAAAATATAGCATGATGATCGTAACAGACACGACCGAGTTGATGGTAATTTCATAGGATTGCATTCTCTGTATAATCTCGAAATTGGAAGAAAAGTATAGAGCAGGCCACAAACTTTCAATATTTGGGTGCAAAGGTCTCTAGTGACCAGGAAGCAAGAAGACAGGCAATGAAAGGAGCTTGTATTTTTGGATATTTAAGGGTTGTAGCCTGGAAAAATAAATACCTCAGACTTGAAGGTAAAGTGAAGATGTACAAGAAGATGGTACGACGCCCAGTGCTGACTTCCAGAGCTGTCGATAGAAGAACAAAACGACTGTTTGATAGAAATGAGTATACTCAGGACAACTGTTGGGAAAACGAGACGTGACAGAATACGAAACAGCGACACAAGACGGTGTCAAATAGAGGATGTACTCAAATCTGTCAGAAAGCGAAAAGAGAATGGAATGACCGTGTTGGCAAGGAAGGCAACGATAGATTTATAAAAATAGTGCGAGATTTTAGGCTGTTGGGAAAACGGAATCGGCCCACACAGAACAGATGTACGGGGAACTTTAAACGACCATTAGCGAATCCCCTTGAGGGCTGATGAAAAAAAGGCGATTAAGCCTATATAAAAAATAGGAAGAAGAAGAGGAAAGGAACTGGAAGAGAAGAGGAGGTGAAGGGGGAGAGGGACAAGAGGAAGAAGAGTGGGATGAGGGGAGGGGAGGGAGCGGGAGGAAGAAGAAGAAGAAGAGCAGGAACAGGAGTTCAAAAATCGACACTATATGACGGCCGATTTACAGTTTACACGGACGAAAGCGATCTACGTGAATGCGTTCATTGTAAACGGAACGTTCAGATGATATAAGGTGATTGATGACGCCAACATGCGTCAATATACACACATTTCAAAGGGTAGCGCGCAACATAACGTATTCAGGTATACCGCTGTTTATGTTTCTATACCAAAGGTCAACACTTATTATAAGCAACTAAAGCTTAAGCGGATACTCAGACTCAAAAGCAACCAGTACATGATACACAATAATAATCCCTAAAACGTAACAAAAATCGATATGTGTACCCGTCTGTAAAGCACGAACGAGAATTTTATACAGAAGAAGAACTGCTTTATTGAATACTGGTGTACGAGGTTTGATCAAAAACTTCGTGCAGTTTTGCAATTTCCACCGCTACAAGTGTCCGATTAAAAACCGTTTTCATGTGATGTTGGTACACATGTTAGAGACAATCGTCTTAAATTTTGGCCCTATTTGGTGCATAGTTTATATTTCACAGCTAACTGAGTAAGTCGTACTTAGGTGTATTAGGGGATTTTTTATCATTCTACAATGCAACAATGAAGAACATGGATTAATTTTGTGTAAACTGTGAGATAAACTGCTCTGCCCTGGTAAACGTGTTTAGAAGGCTTCTGGCGAGACTGCTGTGCGTGAACAAGCTTCAAAGACTGCCGTAAATGAGTTGGCGATCGTCACTGTCAGATCAAGATTATGTTTTTGTGTTCCACGAAATTTCATCGCTAGGCGCAGTGGTAAATAAAGAGTAGGCCTACTATTCGGACATTTTACACCATTTGTATAAAACTGTTCGTAGAAAAATCCAGATTTACGGAAGAATAATTTATGAAAATTGCAGCCCGATAATGCACCTAGACGCACGTCATTGCTTGTTAAGAATTTTGGCAGGTTAGGCAAAAGGAAACGTCAGGATGATGATACGGCAACTGCCGTGTTCACCAAATGTATACCAACGCGATCTTTCCTCCTCCCGATAGTGAAAATTTCCACGAAAGGACAACGTTTCGCGACCGTTGAAGACGTAAAACTAAAATCACTAAGCGAGTTCAAGGCTGTACCAGAAAGTGCGTGCTTAAAATATTTTGAAGACTGTAAAACGGTTGGCTTAATCGTGTTACATTCGACTGAGACAACTTTGAAGGGGGGGGGGGAGTATAAGTGTCGATGAATGAAAACATAATTTTTTTAAATGAACAAGAACTGCATGAACATTTTGATCAAACCTCGTATACAAGATAGGAAAATATAAAAGGACTAAACTGAATAGGCGAAACGATTTTCCTAGTTGGGCAGTGTGATTACTAAACATTGGAATAGCTGAGCAGGGAGTTTAGTCTGAAGCTCCCTGTGCTGCACAACTCAGGACGAACTATATTTATTATTAAACAAATTCCTGCAATACAAAATTTTCCAATTATCAGAAAACTTAAGAAAATGCTGATTATTCTAATTTTTTTAGTAACATCTGTACAGTAGACAAGTATATCATACAACAAACACTAAACGTTCTCAACTACCGCGCTGTTTCTTTTGTTTAGTTAAATTTATATAACCATAAATGCCTAAACGACAAAGATTTAGATTTTCCAAGTTTACGTATGTTTCCACAAATATCTATAGGCCTACTTTTCACAAGTATAAATACATAACGATAACAATATGTAGGCTTATAGGGTTTTTTTTTGCAAATGTACCTTACAAACGTTTTGATAACTGTACACAATTTGTAAAACGTGTTGACAGATATTACTTTTAGAATTAACACGGTTGCACACCACTACAGAAAAATTATTCCGATTAGCGCTCTCAAGTTTCACAACTCATCATAATATCGGAAATATATTTCTGATATAATGATGATGAGCTGTGAAGCTTGAAGGCGCTAATCGGAAATACTTTTTTTATACTGGCGTGCAACTCTGTTAATTCTGTTTGTGATCATAACCACTAACACAACTTTACTAATTAAAGATATTACTTTTGTCAAATTATTATTACACGTATCGAGTTCGCATCTTGAATGAAATCCCGAGACTGAAACTTTCATGAAAACTTGTGTCCTACACAGACTTATACAATTTTCTTACGAATAGTTCTTCAATAATATTAAATACTTCTGTAAGTAAAATTATTGTATTTTCACTAGACGTAAATTTCACTGATTATCCTATATCACTATCATCACTATATTTGCCATCACTATATCACTATATTTTGTGTCATCACTATATTTGTTTGTAAATGAATTAACAAATAATCGAATTTAATACAAAAGACATGATCGATTTATTTTTGTATTTTGATTTTATTACCTTATCGATTGGTAAAATGTTTATTTATTTAATCAGCTGTTTTGACAGTTATACTAGACATGTTTTATGTTTACATGTAATTTATTTTAATAAATTTTCATTTTGGGAGTAACTCTTTTAAGTATTTCTTGCAGGTTTTTATATTTTATATTATCACCTAAGGTGATACGGAAATTGATGTTTATTATTTAGACAATACGTGACTAAATTAGATGTGTAAATATTTGGTTTTAAAAATGTATTGCGGTGTTGAAGAATCTATGGAGTAGTTTTTTGTCTGCCATAAAAAGTTACGCATTGAAGAGTTACGTCCAAATAAAAATTGTCTTAAGATTTTGAAATTTCACTTCCTTTTCTTGGCCTCGGTGAGCCCTTATGGTAAATTTTTTCAGAGTAACCACCGCATGCGGGTTTTCGTTAAAACTGCCTTTAGACTGATGCAGACGAAATTGTTCGTTGTCACTATTGAACCCAGACGTCTAAAATTGATCCACTCTTTCAAACGTGCGGCCGGGCTATACAAATTCAGATCAATTACTTTTTTTTTTAAACAATACCGTGTAGTAATTTTACGACAAATTACATGCGTAACAGTGGCGTGTCTAGAATTTGGCATGGGGGGCGCCCAAGCGAGTCAGCTAATACAAAAGAAAAAACAAGTTAAGCCTAATCAACATTACTATCTTTAAAGTGGTTTACAAACATGCGGATAAGATCCTGAAATAAATCCACTAAAGTATACTGGAATAACACAACAAAGATTGTTGAAACTGCTGTTCACAAGATACTTATTGACTGAACTGATTTTCCTGTATTAGCGTTACTATATTTCACATAAAAGAGTTACTACTATATTAGCCTACTCAACTTAAAATTACGAGATACTATATTTCACATAAAAGAGTTACTTCTATATTAGCGTACTCAACTTAAAAATTAAGAGATTAACATAATTCGTCAAATAATTTTTTCGACCCTCTGGTCCCGTTCGCCCCTCCCCCGGCTCCTGATGTTGTCGCACGACTCCAAATTCGGCGCGTCAAGCCTAAACAGCGATAATATCTGTACAACAGTTGTAACGCAACCCATACGTATCCCCGGAGTGACTTCATTTTTGTTCGCCGATGACGCATTCAAGGCTACTCATATTAGCGGCATATTTTCGGAACATAACAAACAATGAATTTAGCTGTTCTTTCACGCTAGCAATAATAAAGAAGCAGATTTATTTGACATTTTTTCTTTAATAATCCGGAGCGTGTTTACTGTGTGAGACGAGACGTATTGGCATAGCTGTGAGCAAGGTCAATAAATGTTTAACATAATATATTATGTACGTTGTTTATCCTACAGTCAAGAGACGCCTGGAAGTGAAACAATCCGCAATGTGGTCGCCTCTCGGAACTCGATTGGTGAGTCAGACCGAAATATCGCGTTTGTTCACGGTCTATGTCGTAACTGATGTGCTGGTGTACCTCAGGGAAGCGTCTTACATCACCTACTTCTGTGTGCACGCACATCAAAGACGTGCCCCAAGTCGCCTGGCCACGTTCGTCGACGACACGGCAGTGTATGCTGTCGATCATAGCGCGGAAATGTGGCCCAGGACCAGTTGAATGGGCGGAGAAATGGAGGGTCGTCAAAACCACAGCCGTAGAAGACTTCCTCTCAGTCTATACATAGGCGATACTTCACTGCCTAGATCCCCGGTGTGAATGAGCTCGGACTTCATCTCCATCGACGCGACACCTGCCTAACACATCCGAGTAATTAGCCCGAAAAACTGCTCACGCCCCCTGCTCTGCCGCCTAGGCAACAATACCCCCCCGCCGCAAAATCAAAATCGTCATCAACACGTACCTCTACGCGATCCCAGTGTGGGGCTACTCGGTAAAGACCCGTAAGCAGAAGCTACAGTCTCTCCTGGACCCATTACCCGCAGGGCCGGATTAAGGTATCTTGGCGCACTAGGGTAATTATATTTTAGCGCCCCTTCACCACCCATAGGCCTCTTACGTTTATTTCCAAGGGGATGAATGAAGCTTTAAACACCCTACAATATATTTCTTAGTTAGGAATATTTAAAATATCTTACTGTTTTTGGAAATAGTCTCAAGAATTGAAAACTGAGTCTATTTTTCAGAGATTGTTTTAGAGTTACATCTTCAACCATTTGTAGTTTGCATGGCTTTTATGAGGAAAAAATTAACTAAGTAGTTACAAAATTATATCAGTTTTATTAAGGGTACATTTAACATCATTTACACAAAGAATGCAATCAGTTAAATATCTTGTGGATTTGTTAAGACTCATGTAGAGTTCAAGCTAGATTCTTTTTTCTCGCTTTAGATTGAGCAAACGTTTTAATCACCTCACAGAAATCAAGTCCTTGCAGAAAGTCACTTTCGATGAACAAGAGGGCTAACACTGGTCAGTTTATCCTGGCGCAAATTTGGGCGTAAATAATTCTTCACCCTCTTCAAAGCTGAAAAAGATCTTTCGCCACTGGGGTTAGTGACGGGCATAGTAAGAAAAATGCGCAAAGCTATCTCAACATTAGGAAACATCGATTCTAAGTTGCGCGTTTTCAAAAAATTCAAAAGTGGTTTTGCTTCAGATCGCTTTTTCTTCTTTTCTTCTTCTTGTTCTGGGTCGACAGGTCCATAGTATTTTAATAACTGAGCTAAATGCACACACTCATCAGGAAATGTCTGATCCAAGTCAACAGCATAATTTTCTAGAAGGTGATTAGTTTTTTTGTCTTATTATGTTATTATTTAGTTCAGAAAGTTCAGCTAATTTCCATAAGAACCCAAAGGTGTTATGTATATCACTGTAAATTGATTTTCTTCTGTTCAAATTAAGCAGAAGCGAATCTAAGAATTTGCCGCCGATGACTTATAATACCGGAGAAAAAGTTTGGAAAGCACTTGTATTATTTATGTACAGTTTTACCATAATTTCTCGCAAACAGGCGCCTGTGTTCAAAATGAATTCAAATTTTTATCCTTGTAATTTATTACCAATTTTACATTTAGCTGTTTTAGCTAAAATTTTGCGCCTCCCAAAGTTCCGCACCCTAGGCTACAGCCTAGTCAGCCTAATGTTTAATCCGACCCTGATTACCCGAGAGCCTTCAGACCCATTACCCGACTTCGAACCAGACCATCCGAACCTTCCTACGTGCCTGCAGTCTGAACGCCGCTACACGAACACTTTTACCCCCGCCGTACTCGCTTCCGGAGGAATCTCCTCATTAGCGCTCATCTGTGCCAGGTGAATCTTGGTGAACACTGACCCTGAACCCCCACCGGCCGATAGCAGGCCACATACATCGTGATTCCCGCGGCGGGAGCTCTACAAAAAGCTCGAAACACGGCAACTAGGCGCTTCACCTCCACAACCCAAATTCCAAACGGTACAAATTCTTCAAAGACGGTCGCGAATGAGTTGGAAACACCGTGGAAGATTGTAGTAATGTGTTCTACGCGTGTTAGTATTACGTCCTACGGTCAATAAAGAGTATTATACGAGCAGTTTACGCCACTTGCCTTAAGCTATTCGTAGACAACGGCCCCGATAATGCGGGAGTACGGACGTCATGTACTCGATGCCACTCCCGTCGTATTCACCAGTTATGCGTTACTTATCCTCCTGTCAAGACCGTAAAGGGACAACGTTCCGCGATCTCTGAAGACAAAACAAAAATCGCTAAACGAGCTCGCGGCTATACCACACAAAGTGCGTTCCACACGTTCTCGAGACTGGAAGTGAGTTATATCTGATGCAAATTCCTTTGAAAGGGGACAAAGAGTAGCGACATGTTAACACACACACACATACACACACAATTAGGGCAATATTTATCCAAATGAAACGTGAAACCCCACTAATTAGCAGAAGAAAGATTATGAGAAGAAAGGAACCGATTTCCTAGAAGGATAGAATTACGGATGAGGAGGTGGAAAAGTGGGAGAGAAAGAAGGGAAATCAACAAAAGCTAGAAGAGAAATTGGTTGGGACAATGTATGTTGCAAACACAAGGTAATGTGACGGTAGATACACTGGAGGTGCTGGAAAAGGACGGAGGTGAGACCGGGCGATAGACGATATACGGATCTGAAATCAGAAAATAAAATATCGGTATGGAGAACCATACATATGACTTCCACGTTCTAAGATTTATATTTAAAATCATTTACTTGAATTCGGTTAGATAATTTCTAAACAAATATCGCCCACCCTCAAAATATTTTCTCAATTTATAGTTAGTTTTGTTATTATGGGGTGGTCGTTTAATATAATGTTATTTTCTAGTCACTTTATTTATAAAAATTGGGTATTTTTTATTCTTATAAAGAAACTGAACTACGCAGATAATCATCCCTCCTCCTCAACCGATCCCACCAATAATGATATTTACACTTTCATAGAGTAAAAGTTTTATCATATGTAATTTCTAACTTATCTTATCCTTCAAAATTAAATATTCGTACTTTACTTGATTTCAGCACAGCAATTTAAAAAAAAAAATCACCCCCTCACTACCCACTCAATTTATAATTATCTCGTTTACCATTTTATAGTAGATTAATATGACTTTATTTTCGGGGCACTTATTTATTAAAATTAAGTACTTTACTCTTGTTAAAACACAAAACAATGCAAGTAAACTACCCCCACACTCCTAACCGAATAACCTGGTTGCCTGGCAACAAAATTAATTTGTGTTTAACAATTACCATTCCTTGAAACAGTTTAAATGAATTTTAAAATACTTTACTCTTGTTAAAACGTAAAACGTTGCAGGTAAACCCCCCCCCCCCAACCGATCTTCACCAAAACCATAGACCTTGAGTGCTCTACAACTAGGCCACATATGCAAAAAAGTATTTGATTCTGTTTGAATCCGCGGCAGTTATCGTTCACCATATAAAAAATTCTACACACAGGCAGACAAACAGACACACACTTGTCGGAAATTGACTTTTCTTCATGTTTTGAGGGTACTATAATCAGAATCAGCCCTTATCTCGGACACGATTTTTTCGCGATCACCATACTTCCATTTCTTGACAGACATGGAAGTAAAAACACTAAATCAGGATAGGAAAGCATGGAGGGAGAGTGCCATGCAAGACCTACCCTTGGGCAGAAAACACATTATGAGAAATTTTGTAAAAATGCATACATATGGTAGTTTTGGAAAACTGCCTTTTTACCCCTTCACACTCTAATTGTTAGGGTGTAGTCCAAAAACCCTTGCGACTCGACTGCAGCATATACGGCGTTTTCAAATTGTATATCAAAAAAGTAGCAAAACGGGGTTTTACTTTTCGCAAAATTATTGTATTTGTGCAAGAAACACGCGACCCAACAGCAGCATCGCCGTGCACATATGCAATTCGCCAACCACGGGACGCATTGCATGCGTGCACATCGCGTACACAATTCTATGCACATCATTAATCAATCAAACCGACTGCGTAACTCCTCCCACTCACACTCTAGTGATAAGCCGCCTGTACAACACAAAGCCTGTATTTTCGTTTCAACGAATTTTACATTAATAACGCGGGAACATATATAGGTATATACGCAGCCAGGAGTTCTCTCTGGGTTGGGGTTAAATTTTTATAAACCAAACTACAAAACAGTTCCTCATTTGCTACTTATTTTGTTGTAATCAAGAAAGTAAACGAGGTGACATAAGGGTTACATCAATTGGTACAAACATTTCAATTGAAAACAACGTTTTTTACCAAGTTTAACATTTGTTTTGTTTTTGGTAAAAGTGGAGTTCCTTTTATCTGTGTTGGTCTTCCACTTTATGCACATCAAGTTTCTCAGAATTAAATTATCTATAATTTTTGTTGAAAGCTATTTATATATAATTTTTAAGTCATTTAAAAAGATGTTTTAGATCTAAAAGAAGGTTCTCCAACTTCGTCGTGCTTATTTGCTAACCTGCTAAATGTCATGTTCTGGACGAGGTCTTTCAGTGTTTCCACCATTTTCAAGTCCTAAATCACGACTTGAAAATGTCGTGATTTAGGACTAAGTGTCGTGATTTAGGACTTGAAAATGGTGGAAACACTGAAAGGCCTCGTCCAGAACATGACATTTAGCAGGTTAGCAAATCAGCACGATGAAGTTAAAGAGTTACAGAGACTGCTAATTCAAATAACAAGATTAATAAAAGAAGGTATTTTCCGGCTCCAATTTTTTGAGTTTCACACCGGTTTTCTTAAAAACCCCTTGGAAATACGTTTTTGTGATCCATTTATTTAATATATTTTTTCAAGTCATAAAACCACCAAACTTGCCCTTTAATTTATGCACCCAGTATTTCAATACAGTCTTGTTTTACGTTTGGAGAGTAAATCACGGCGAAATATTCGCTAGCCGAAATTTGAAAACGCAGTGTTTTCGGACAGCAGTTTACACGAATTTTTTTGTTTATATTAATGAACAGAATCAGCTTAAGACGTTTTGCCGTAAAAGTTTCAATAAATCTGTATAAAAATGACGTTGGTTTACTCAAATACTTTTGGGACGCACAGAATTCATAATGTCTTTATAAAATTGTACGGGAAGAATCCTGAAAATTGGAGGGGGTACAAACTTTCACCCCACCCCCCGCCCACCAGGGGCAGGTTCTACTTACGCCACAGTTTCAAGTTACGTACGAAAAATCCAAAATGCTAATTAAGAACTACACACATATCCTACACTCAAACCGCCGTTCTCTAAACAAAAAAGCTAATGCCTCTCAAAGGGTGACGCATGCGCTACTTGGGGCAAACAGGAATCGAAAGCCCATTTAATAAAATACAGAAAGCGAGAAAATTATAGCATCCGAACAACAGCACTCGACGCGACCAATATTAAAATTATTCGTTTGGTGTGTGCCAAGAAGAAATTCTTTTCAAGATGTGTTTATTTATCCTTGGACGGTTCCCTTACGATATAAATGTACCTCTCTACTCACTTCGGATCCGAATGGTCGGTCGAAATGAAAATAACTGCCGTAACCACGCCCACAAACAGAAAGAAAACACACACATAACTTCCGCCAGCACCATTTCCTACTGACAGCTTCATAAATAAATACAGACCGTGGAGTGGACACGCGGGACCCGCTGCTGTAAACATTTAACGTTGACACATTAAGCTGTAAGACAGAAATTGAATGCCGTGTTGTTTGGGGGGGGGGGGTCAAATGGAGAAATCCCGCCCCCAGAGATATTAAATATTTCAGTAATATTGCATAATCACGTAGGCCTAATGTATGCCTATATCTAAGCCTATGCCAGTTGCGTGTGTTTAAATATGGCTTATAAATAATTATTGTATAAATAGTTATACGGGAATAATCTTCAATATCTAATTTTTGTTCCGAGCAAAATGGGGAGTTCCACCCCAGAACCAGCTACTAGTTACCCCACTGATATGCTCGCTTAGGCATCAACACTGCAGATAATTAATCATCTGACAAATGTTTACAAGTTCATTACAATGTATTTTACGTTTAAAATAATGCCATTTTTGAGTTTAAATGGTTGTTTCCGGATGCATTTAGAAAACTATACTCTTCAGGGGCGTATTTACGAGGTGGGCGAACGGGACCGGACCCCCTCCCCAAGAGGGTAATACAATTTGACGACTTTTGTTAGTCTCTTATATTTTAGTCTGTTTTATTGTTTTTTCAGCTGTGTTCGTTAATATAGTAGTAACTGTTTTTTACATAGTATATACAAACAGGTTGTATTATACAGTATTAGGGTATTCGATTGAAATATGAAATACACGAAAATCAAATCAAATAATTACCTTCTAAACAATGTTATAATAACATTTTTACTGTGTTATTACCGTTTACTTTAAGGAGATTGATTTCGGGATGTTATTACGCCTTTTTCAACCACTTTAAAGATAGTAATGTTGGTTAATCTTAACTCGTGTCTTCTTTTGTATAAAGCCGACTCGACCCGACCCGCCCACGCAAAAAAGAAAACTTGATTGTAAAGATACAAATTGAAGAAAGATCTAAGATCGGCGCACAAGAAAAGTCAGTTTTCGCTTAAAAAAAAAATGAATTATGTATTTCACTTTTTCCGATTGATGATTATAAAAGATGAAAATCGCATACGATCTAACAGCAAACATTTATAACAAAATATCTATAAGCAAAAACGCAAAATTACGGCATTACAAAAAGTAATTATACGTCCCGAAACTTTTATGTAAGCCTATGTGTAGTCTTTGCCACAGAAATTATTTTAAAAAGTAGAAATACTTAAAAAATGGCCCCAAGGAAATAAAAGATTTTAAATTTAGATTAAGATGATCAAATGATGAATTTATCAAAGATTTCTCTAAAGTTTTCACAGAAATGCAGGAGAGAAGATTAACATTTCAGGACGTTTATTAAGAATGGAAATCAAAAAATTAACGAAACAGATATCTGAATATCTAAGAAATACGAAAACAAAATCTGGATGGCACAAAGTTCAGAAAGATTTAGAATAGATCCCAAATACAGACGAATAAAGAATTAAGGACAGGAAAATAATAGAAGAATTCAAGTTGGAAAAAAGACCAACGGACAAAAGGCGGCCAAAGTGAGGAGTATAAATAAGATGATGCTGACTAAAAGATTACTCAGGAAAGGAGAGAATTTTCAAAGACCCGTCGACCTTTCTTTGGTAAGCTTGCGTCTGAATACATCACGAAAATTTCAACAAAGTGATTCTCAATACTTTGCCGTAAGAAAATGTTTAAGGCAAGTGTGTTCTACAACACCTACTACTTTGTTGAAAACTGAGGCGTCTTATAAATGTCTTAAACGCGGACACTTACAATTTTTACATAATTTTGATTTCTACTTTTGGCACATGATTCTTAAAACGACAAAAATACGCGTGTATCAAAGTCAACCGTATCGATTAAGGTCGATTTATAGACTTGTACCGACAAAAGACACCCGTTTAAACAGAGACGCTCGGTAACCTTACTTGAGTACTGTATGCTGTGAAATGCTTCTGGTCGACTGCATAGCTTTGCATTTTTCAGCGTAACAAATGTATCGAGTCCTCCCCCCCCCACACACATACACGTAACAGGCTCTTTATCCTAGGCGATCTGTTTCACGCGTAAGTCCATTTCCCGATGTCAGCACCTCCCCCTAGAACGGAGGCCCATCGTCTGGAAGGTGACTGTGAAGTATCTAGGCGTTCCGCTACACCGGCGCCTATGCTTCAAGGTCCACGTGACCGAAAACCTCGAAAAGACTCGCGACGTCCCAACCAAATTATTCTCATTTATCTCGTGTCGCATAGTGGTTACTTCTGTCAACCACCAACAGGTGTAGGCTGGAACGATTCCAAGCTAAAACCCTCCGTTCCTTGTCGGGATCTCCTTGGTTTGTTAGAAATTACGTAATGCAGAGGTCTTCGAGTTCCTACCTTGTCTGCTTTTGTCCTGTCGTTAGCTGCAACGCTCTTTGCTACAGCTGCGAACTCATCCTTCCCTTACGTGCGAACCTTCAGCACTTCAGAACCTCCACCGCCGATTCGGGTCAAACGTCCTCGGGCGCTTCTTGATGACCCGTCATCATAAAACCATCCACGCAGTAACTTCTGTCCACAGCCCCACAGTTTACCCATGAAAACTGTCCTTCTTTCCATCCTCACTCGTCTTCTAGCACGCTGTGCCAGCTGCTTGTTGCTGTTACCTTGGTCGCCTCGCGGAGAGCTTCCGACGCTTTACGCGTTTGCTTGCTGAACTTCAGACACGCAACACCTGTTGTCTGAATCGGTTCCAGCGGCAGTGCCCCAAACATCAAGTTTTCGTTTTCCCCCGCCATCTAGCGGATGATGGTGTTGCCGATACTTGTCGATTGATCCAGTACTATGTTTATTTTCTGGCAGCCATTGGGAACGTCCCAGACCTGCAATCCTGCAAAGACGCCCCACACACACAATGCAATGCAATACGCTGTTTAGAACCAAAAAATAACTGATATATCTACACAACAAAAATGGGAATAATTTCTACCTGAATCAATTTAATAAAATACCGTCCGGATAAAGTTAACAGTTACATTTGACTGAGAGTTTTAATTGTTCTAAAACTTTCCCCCGTCACAGAACAATAATTTATTAATAAGTCTGTCAGGTAAAAAAATGTGTGTCAAGTTAAAAATATTTCAGTGATATTGTTTTCTAACACCAGTTAAATATAGTACGAGGACGTGATCCGCTGACACAGAATCTGGGGATGGGTCGCTACCACCAATTTAATACCAGACATCAATATCATCAGTAAACGAAGTTTACGCAGTAACTAAATTCTCACGAAACTGTTTCTCGAAATAAAATACATTAAACCAAATTAAAAAACGGTACAGTTAATAATAACAAATGTGGTTTTATTTATTGTTTTAACCAAACGTTTCGCTCACACCACTTCGAACTATCGTCAGTGGTTCGACTGAGACAGAACATAAAGTCTTGACCCTACTTAGGCAGTAAGCCTCAGTGATACAAAGAACCCCATAATTCTATCTGAGGCTTTCACGGCCGTGGTCCAATGTTGTTTCGTGCAAACGTTTCGACCGTGCCTTCGACGGCAATCTTCAGTGCAGTAGGCTGCAAAACACTGACAAAGGTTTCGTAGTCAGCGACTACTGAACTGTGGATACGGCTGGTGGCTGTGAGTAGAACACCCATATTTATAAAATAGGACAGCCACCAAACTTATCCACAGTTCAGTAGTCGCTGACTACGAAATCTTTGTCAATGTTTTGCAGCCTACTGCACTGAAGATTGCCGTCGAAGGCACGGTCGAAACGTTTGCACGAAACAACACTGGGCCACGGCCTTACAGCCCGGCAAGCCGAAATTCTCATAACCCCATAATTAATTACCCATCCTCCGACAACAACAAAGTATCCTGCTGCCATCAATAAACCAACACAGTTATGTTATTTTATTTTAGACATTAAAACACAATACATTAAAGAAATATTTGTGGCAATCAGTTTTATATCCGTTATAATAAACTACAATATATGTGTTGTAAAGTGGTAAAATATTATTGTGCATAAACGTTTCTGTATAAATAGTGTAGGATCAAGACTTTGTGGTCAATCCAGCCGCTAAAGACGTCTTGTGGGGGCAAGAGTAGTATTACTATGGAGAGGGGCAAGAGTAGTATTACTATGGAGAGAGAGAGAGAGAGAGAGAGAGAGAGAGAGAGAGAGAGAGAGAGAGAGAGAGAGAGAGAGAGAGACTTACTTTTGTTTACACTGGTTCCAAGTGCCTGTACTTTAGTTTCGTGACACCTCACCACTTCCGCATCATTACAAGCTGCAACAACGGTATCAACTCATTAACAACCACCGAAATAACAAAAATTATATAGCATTTACTATTGATAAACAAGCAAGTACTGTAACATGACATAACTCTGTATACGCTACTCGTATGTGACATTAATAAACGTTTCGATAAACGTAAAGATGCGACCGGTCGGCGATAATACGAAAAACGACCTAGAGATGACGGGGGGGGGGGCATACATAATTGTTGTAGCATCAACAAGTTCATGCTATTTTGCAATTTCCACCGCTAAAAGCGTCCTCCGATAAAAACTGTTTTTACGTGATGTCAGTACACAAGTTAGTGACAATCGTCACTACAAAACGATCGAGGTTTCAGACGAAGTGTGGTGTCATGCATAGAACGTTGAGGAAAAAACAATGAAAGAGACATGGCTTAAATTTTATAAAACAATGGCAGTGCCCGTTTTTTCTATATGGATCTGAAACATGGGTTCCTACCAAGCAGATTAAAAACCATATTTATACTTCGGAAATGAACTATCTGAAAAGAACAAAGGGTTGCACGAGACAGGATCATTTACGCAATGTGGCTATTAGAAAAGAGCTACAGGTATTCTCCATAAACGATAAGATCCCGACATATCGCAGGGAATGGTTACAGCATCTGGATAGAATGGAGGATGGACGACTACCTAAGGTTGTGTTTCAATATAGACCCTTTGGTATAAGAGATGCAGGAAGCCCTATAGTTAAATGGAGAGATACTCTGGGAAGACGGAACAGGCAAAGTGCCTATCCCGTGAGGTGCAGAAGAAGAGGAAGAAGATTTAATTTCTTTTTAATTTCCCGTTTCCATGAATCAACATGTGCCCAATTTTGTGCCGCATAGTTTAGTTTGGCTAATTGGGTAAGTCGTCATTAGGTGTATTCGGCGTGGTTGTCAGATAAAGATTACGGTTTTTGTGTTCCACGAAATTTCATCGCTAGGCGTAGTGGTAAATAAAGATTGCAGTTCGGACATTTTACTCCATTTGTATGAAGCTGTTCGTAGAAAAGGGCGCCAGATTTACGAAAGAATAATTTATGAAAATTCCAGTCCGATAATGTGCCTGGATGCACGTCATTGCTTGTTAAGAATTTTGGCAGGCTAGGCCAAAGAAAACGTCATAATGATGACACGGAACCTGGCGTATTCACCAGATGTGTCCCAACGCGATCTTTTCTCTTTTCAGTAGAGATAATTTCCAGGAAAGGACAACGTTTCACGACCGTTGAAGACGTAAAACGAAAACGCTAGGCGAGGGGAAGACTGTACCAAAAAGTGCATGCTTTAAATATTTTGAAGACGGCGAAACAGCTAGCTTAATCGTGTTACATTCGACTGAGACTACTTTGAAGAGGCAGTATAAGTGTCGATATGAATGAAGGCATAATTTTTAAAATAAACAAGAATTACGTGAACTTTTTAATCAAACCTCGTATAGGTAGCTAGCTGGCTATTTTTGTAAAACAAATCAGGCAAAAAAGCAAGATAAAGTTGCGAGTTTACGAAAAACTTAATCCACGAAAATTAATCCACAACGAACAGTGAGAAATAATAAACACGCAGAAGTGTTGTGTACCCCCCCTCACGTGACCGAGTTTTTGTTTAAAGCCGTTTCCATCGACGAAGGTATCACGTTTGTTTGTAGAAAACAACACGCGACACCAGTTTCTAACAACGAAGAATTTCTTGTATTGGATCAGACCATTAACAATGCACCGATGTGTACCAATGCGATCATTCTCTTCCCGATAGTGAAAAATAACGCGAAATACAACGTTTCACGATTACTGAGGTGGGCATTAATTTAGTAAAGTGCTGTATTAAAGACTGCAGTACAGGGCGGTTCAAAAAAGGACTTTACAACTTTGAAAGCATATAGAGATTTATTCAGATGACTTACAGAATCGACTGAGGTGCAATTTTAAAGCAAAAGATCAGGTTTATCAAACAGTCATTTTGATTCGATCTGAGCACCATTTGTGATACGGCAGACACCTTACCTGAAGTCAATTTCATTCCAAACTCGAGTCAGTACGTCGGGTGTCATTTCTGCAACTGCGGCGTAAATGCAATTTCTCAGCTCAGGGAGATTGGAACAAACGCTCGGTCCTCAATGAAACCCCAAAAGAAAAGTCAAGAGGTGTCAAATCTGGGGAGCGAGGTGGTCATGCACGACCAATCCAACAACCTGGGAATCGGTTATCAAGGAAATCACGGGCGTGTAAGCTGAAGTGAGGTGGTGTCCCGTTTTGCTGGTAGTGAAGCCAGCGATCGTCGTCATCTTCGTCTGTGGAATAAGGAAATTTTCAAGCATATCTAGATAGATGATACCATTTATGTTTTTCTCCATAAAAAAGAACGGGCCATCTTAAATTTCTCGTAGGCACAAAAACACTCACTTTTGGGGTGTCACGCTCATGCTGCAATGTTTCATGTTGATGTTCGTTACTCCAGATCCTGCATTGGTTGATGTTCACCTTGCAACTGATATGAAATGTTGACTAATCGCTAAAGATTACATTGTCCATGGATATTGTATCGGCTATTATTCGATCCAACATTTCTGCACACAAGTGTTGGCGAGCGACTTTATCTTCTTCATTAATTACTTGTAACCAGGAAAGTTTGTATACTTTCAGGTGCAAACGTTTGTATAATACGCACCAAACGGTCGGTTGTGGTATACCGGTCTCACGAGAACCACGTCGTGTTGATTTCCGAGGACTACGGACAAAGCTCTCTGCAAGTTGTTCCACAGTGACATCAGAAACTTGTGGGGTCCTGGTGATTTTGCATGTTGTACAGAACAACCAGTCTCAACAAAGCTTTGGTGCCAAAAGTAAATTGTAGGCCTACTTGGAGGATCTTTACCATACTCGGTACGAAAATTTAAGTTCGACTTAGTAGCTGACTTCGATTCGTGATACCAAAACACACAACGAGCACGTTCCGCACCAGTGAAAGTACCCATTTGAACAACAATAGTGCTAGCGCTTCTGGTGGCTGGGATTTGGAACTACGACACTACGTGAGTCAAACTTGGTGTGTTTTGTGCTTTAAGATGACACCTCAACCGACTCTGGAAGTGACCTGAACAAAAATTCTATATTGTAACGAGAACCTTCTTCGAACAACCGAACGCGTCCTTCCGCCCGTCCCCCCTCTAGTCAAGCAGGCGTTGCCTCAGTCAAGGCCGCGTGAAAGTATGTTCCAGATTCATCAAGAGCACACTTGAAATACGGATTAGCGTCAGCAATTAAGTAAGGATGGAAAGGTTCTAGAACACGTACGCTACGTACATAAAGGGACCGAGGCTGGCTTTGTGAATCAGTAGACAATGAGCGATTTCCTTAGCGCGGATCGAGTGTTTGTAGAAGTATTGTTGTGTTATAATTAGTGTGGAATTGTTTATAGTTGACATTATTACTGCGTGTGGACAAATTTTACTTGAATAAGTAAGACTATCTTGTTGACTACAATTTTATTAATTGTGACAATTAAAGCTGGTTATTAGTGACTTCATCGGTGTCTTGTATTTTTGTTTTCAACTGTACCATACGACAATCAGGGAGACCGTTGTACCAATATGCTTTCAAAATTGTTAAGCCTTTTTTTAATAACTCTGTATTATACATTACAGCATAATTTTTTTAACTATCGTAAACACTGTAGTAATTTAAACAAAAACTGTACTTTCTCTCGCGTGCGGAATTTTCCAAAAACAGGGAATGCGTGGTGCGCACATTATCCGGTCACGGAAGGTTCTGACACGTTCAACAGGAACAAATTTTTTGTCTATATGAACCCAGCAGCGCACTTACACAGTCAACGTCTGCTGCTGTATCAACTACAAACGAAAACACACACACACACACACACACACACACACACACACACACACACACACACACACACACACACACACACACACACACACAGCAACCTCCGTCAAAGACAAGGTGCCACACAAGTAACACCGAAAGTACGCTTCTAAGAGGCAAGTTTGGTAACGAAGTTTACCTCGCGCCTACGGTATTCCAAAGTAACGCTAAATCACGTCTTACCAACGTTATGTCATGTCGCTTAAAAGCTGCTTGCTTTTTCGTTAGTTGTCATCTACACACTCTTATCTGCTGAGTTAGTAACACAACATAGCGGAAGAAAATATTCCCTATTATATACATGCAACAGTCAAGCTTATGTTATACAGTGTTAATAAAATAAATAAAAAGAAACATTTATGTTGACACAGAAAAATTACTGAAGACAAAAAACGATGTAACGAAATCCGTAATAATATTAAGCTGCTGGTATTCTGAAATACTCCACATTTCAGGGGAAGAATATAATGTTCACTTTCCCAAAAAAAACCGAGAATCTAAATATTTTAAGGCCGGTTCACTGCACACAGTAATCAGACACCATTTGACATTTCATTTGCTGGCGACAATGTTACGTATGCAAAGTGCCCGTGACAAAGCACATTCCAGTATCCGGATCAACTGGAACCGAGGGGTGTCCGGATAAGACAAAAACTGGATACTGGAAGTGTAACAAAAGGGAAGACCTCCAAGTACTATGCTGAACATTATTTGCATATTTATGTACAAAACGTACACGTCACAAATGAGATACACTAACGCTAGTCCGTGATGTCCAGTAAGTACACAGAGGAACCGTAGTACCATCGGGCTCGGGCCACTTGTTCCCTCCTCGTCGGGAATGCGTCCGTTGAGTCGGCGGAGTCCTAAGTTGGACAGAGCGAGAGGGGGAGGATACGGCAACCTGCCTGGTGGGGTGGAGTAGTGTTCTCCTGCCGCCGCCAGAAGGTGGAGGAAAAGCCTTAGGCCTCTGAGGGAGATTCTGTGGATCGACCGCGGAGGTCGGGCCCGCGACCGTTCTGGGTTTCGGGGGGTCATCGTGTTGGTCAGCGACGTACCACGGGATCGTGAACCAGCCCGGCCGGGGGTCCTGTCCTACCGGTGTTCACGAGTTGAGGAAAGGTTTCGTGGTGGCTAAGGCTGACCCCGTTAGGGTAGATTTTCCCTAACATTTGGTCTTTCTGGGAGTTCAGGTGCGTGTTCTGTGTTCGTACGGACTTTGTTGGTGCACACTCAGATCCTCCTCTTGTAGGAGGTTCTCCGACTCTTGGTTCACGTCTTCTTTGACAATTTTCACAATATGTTTTAGTTTTTGGTAGTTTAGGTTGAACGTTTTTAAACATTTGAATAATTTATAAAATAATAACAATTTACAGACTTTTGGTCAGGACAAATAACCACTTACTTTGTGTATGTGTACAGATATTATTTATAAAATTATATGGTAAGAATAATGGATTTCTCAATTTCCGTGAGGAATATGAGGCGATCCAACGTTGAAGCTAGTATTACCCCCCCCCCCCCACTAGGAACAGATCCTAGTTACGCCAGTGTGTTTAATATCCATTACTATTTTTTTTTTTTTTTTTACCGATATTACTTAGTATGAGTTTGTGTTTAAGTTATTGAAAAATATTTTCAATAATGATTATACTTTAATTAAACACCCTTACAATCTTATACGTAGTACAAAACTTATTATACAAACAGCAATGACCTTTTCAAATATTTGCCAAATTAAAATGCTAATTTTTGAAGTTTTTCGCATAAAATACGATGGCATTATAGCTTTGTGAAAATGCATGTGAGGCATTGAACCGAAAGGATTGCTTTAGCAGGACAGCAGTTATTGTAATATCTAAAACTAAATCAGGTGATAACTGTTCTGAACGGCACGTAACGGTAGTATAACGCAAACAACACACAGACCTACCAACAGTCCTGCGCGTCGTGGTGTGGCAATTTACTTACGTTCATCCTTTGCTATCTGACCCTCTTTTTATCTGCTTTACGGTTTGGCAATTTACCTCAACGCAAGATGAGGACGATTCTGTCTGTTCTTGGGAATCACTCCTTCCAGGTGGATTCTGTTTTTCGTTTGTTATGTCTCCTAACCTGCCTTTTTGGTTCCATTCACTCCTTCTTCGCATCGCCCAATCTGCGATTTCTTGTACGTCCTAATCGTAGACTGTTACTTCTCTATTATCGATTTTCCATTTTTCTCCAATGGTCGTTATCCATCCCATTCCGAACTTTATAGTCGTTATTACGTGCACTGACAGGTTTTCTTTTAAGTTGCTAGAGTCTTACACCAAACCCGTACATGTCAAGCTGTTGTACAACTTATTAGTATGTTGGATCTCACAAAGTCGTTCCCTCTAAAAACCGTCATATTAGTGTCCGTGTTATATTCAGACACTCTTGCTTACCCAGAAGGTATACCGAATTTCAAGGTCAGCTTCACTCTTCTGAATAATAATCTGATCGTGAGCGAACAAAACAGCATTCACGCCCGTGTCACTATTAATTGCTATAAGAAATTACGCCTTGTTGGTGTTCTTGTCGCTGTTGGTTAGTTTCATAAAAATGTTCAACTTGTAATCACTGGCAGTTTCTGCCGCGTTTGGTTTGTCTGTGTCACAGAAGCAGAGGTCAACAACACTATGCAGAGCAACGGTACGGAGTTCACGTGTGTCTTGAGTTGTGGGCAACAATGGGATAAGAAGCGATCCCTCAACATCTCAACGTGCTCCCTTGCTGCATGTCCGTTTATTGAATTCTATCACTCTGTGGGAGCGGTCGTGGCGTAGTGGCTAGTGTGTGTGGCGCTGTCGGCGCGCGTTCGATTCCCGCCGGGGCCATCTGCTTTAGATACGACCGTTCCCCCTCGCAAGGCAATGGCAAACCAGCGAGAGGTATCCTGCCTAGTATAAACCCTCCCCAACTATGCCGTTCGGATCCGGCGTTAAACTGTGGGTCCCATACCTGTGAGAGTCTCCGTAACACACGCACCACGGGTATATGGGGGGAGGGTACAAACCAGTCGAAAGACTGACGGACCCAATATCAATCTGTGCTGGGCCACTGGTCATATTTCCGAAGACTGTCGGATTGCAAAGGCAGTCCTCACATTCAAGAAAGGAACAAACCGTCTTATTCCTAGGTCGACCCCTCTTTCTGCTTTTATACTCTTGCGCCCTCAGAATTTTCTTTGGCATACGCTGATCATCCGACAACTCTAGGTGACCTAGCCATTGTATTCGTTGAGCCTTAAGCTTCAATAGCTCATCTATCTCCTGGTTACTTCTTATTCTCCATTCATCAACTTCTTTAGCAGGGCCATAAACAAGTCGTGTTTCCTTTAAAACCTTCTTAGTGTTTCTTGTTCTTGTCCTTAATGTTCATGTCTCGCCTCCATAAGTAGCAACCGGTCTGATAAGTGTCTTATATATATTTATTTGTGTGTAACGACTAATGAGTTTGCTTCTAAACAGTCTCCTGTTAGCATAATATACTTTATTTGCGGCATTATATTCACAAGTCTACAAACTGGGTTTTCACAACGAGGTCTAATTTCATTCGTCTTTATGAGAATTTTTCTTGCAATGCAGTATCAGGTTTATTGAATCATTACAAAAACGTTCTATGGAAAGAAAATTGTAAACATTTTGTGTTCTATTCTATGTAGCCTACATACTTGTATTTTGCACAACGTTGCCTCTAGTACACCGTCACACTTTGAAGAAAATGCAACGTAACTAAAATCTGTAGACAAGCCCAGCTCGTGTGCGTAAACAGCAATCTTTTTAAAGATTTCTGTTAAAAACTCCATAAGCGCAGTCGATATCATGAGAAGAGTACAGGACCGTTTCCAGTACACTCGGTGAACCCCACCCCCCAATATATTTTTAACCATCTGCCGTCGATGTTATTATCTAAAGTACGGTTCCCGGAAACAATCTGCCACTAGAACTACAGGAATACAATTAATATCTCCGTGACTTGGTGAATTTTAAGAGTAGTCTAAGGATATACATTCCGGAAGGAGTTGGATATTCTTCCGAAATCGAACATCAATAATGAAATGGTGTTTTCAGTTTGTGTTGGGGCTAATCGGGCCGCGGTCTGTTGCGATCCAGAACATCGTCGTGTCAACAACAGACACAGACTGCGCCTATCAAAGGAGTGTGAAGGCTCGCGCTTGGAATGGTAATGCGCAGTGGTTGATTTCTAAAATTATAGGTGATTTCTAAAAATTAAAGTTTACATCCGGTTATTACAAAGGAGGTCTACATTTTTAAAGCCTTATAAAATATGTAACATACGTATATAAACTTGTGTCTACAAAGGTAATAAAGTTTACTGATATTTCTAAACAGCTTCATCGTCAGGTTAGCCGTATGACAATCGAAAACATGTTACTCATGATGGCGTCATCCCGGAGCCTCAATCAAAGTGATAATTTCGGTGGTTCGGACATTTTAAAAAAGTTTCCATAGTTTCATCATTGTGTCGTCATATTGTTTGTTTGTTGACCTTCCTTACTCTTTGTGTACAATGCTGTATGATGGCCAGAAATCAGCCATCTCACATTCACTTGAAGATTCAATAGCATATTAGAAAGACTCTCCGGAAAACTTATGGAATGCACGTAGTCTCGGAAGCTTCAAATCAGTTGCCTTTCATGTAGTTTTAATTTTGAAGCAAGCTGTTTTATTTGATTTTCTCCATAGGTTATTGGGACATTTTTTGAACGATAGTAGTTGAGATAAACAGTGCTGGTGTGTGATTTGACAAATGTTTAGTTTTGTAGTGGGGTTGATGAGGGACACAATTTAAAACGTATTAGTACATTTTTGTAATAATTAGGTTTTCCTTTTCACATATTTTTTCGGGAATTTATTTTTGGATCTAAGAGGTTCCGGGACGCCGTTTCCCCTGAAATCAAGCCCTGGTAATGCTATGGTTGTTTCCAGTGTTTGGACCTATGTACTGTTGCGACCAATCAACTTTCACTGTGCTATAGTAAGAGTGAAACACGCGTATATGTTCTCGTACAGTGGTGCCGATCGTGACTAATATTTCTTCTCACTGTTATAATACAAAATTTATAATTACAAATCCATTCAATCATAACCTAACCTAACCTGATCTTATCTACCCTAACCAAATCTACCTATAACATCAGAAGAGGTTGTTCCCACAAATATAAAAGTTACAGAATTGAAACCTCATCGAAGGTTAGAACAGTAATTTCTAATTTTTTTGGTTGCCACGGATTCGGTCAGTGCGGGCCGCAATTGACTGGGTAAGACAGAGGTGCCCAATCCCCCAAGGTCATGGTGCAATTCCCCCCCCAAGTATTCCGAAATCCCCCCAAATTTGATTTCTTGAGTAGGGAGCATCAGAATACGGGGGGGATGGAATAATCCTCACTTTACGTGGATCTTGGGGCTTTATCCAAAATTGTTGACAAACTACAGCCATTTAAGCAATTTATTGAAATCAAAAAACTAATGCTATTCTTTTTAAAAATACCAAAGGGTTTTCTAATATGCCTAATCAATAACTAATTTATGAGAAATGTAAATGTCTGGTCAAACCTAGCCTAACATAATTAGTAGTACGCTAGGCCTTACCAAGATAACCTAACCTGATTTTGTAATTGCATTCTTTTTCTTCACTGATTTGTTTGATTTATGACGCTTGTAAGGGAGTACTTGAGCTCCTGGTTACGCAACCGGCTTAAATTCATGTAACTTCTATTCCCAACAAGGGATTACGATTATGAAAATTCCCCCCCCCCAAAATCATTGGTGCAACTTGCGCCATTGCACCATGCTGTACGCACCTCTGGGATAATTTGTCGCAGCTGCCCGGCCTATTGTCTTCGTTCTGTTCGAAGCCTGTAGATCGGTGGTTCGAAAATTTGACGCAAGAATCAGCAACAGATAACGCCGCTAACAGTAATAATGTCGCAACGAAAGTAACAAAATGAAAGGAAATCTGACCACGCGACAAGTCAAAAACGGACACCGCAAAAGTTTGGTTACCCGATAACTAGGCGGTATTATTAACCGACTGTGCTGACCACAAATAGGACAGGTTTCCGCGTTTGATGTGTTATTTCTTTTACTGTAAGTTCACTGCCACCAATGTAACACCAATGAATTACGTTTTTTTTCTGTACGCTTTAGAAAGACACTTAGCAAGTATGCATGTGTTGAACGGTATGGAAAAATCACACTGCATACCAAAAAAAGATATTTGCTTTGCACCTTTAATAAGAGTAGCCAAATCTTATTATTTTTGTGTTCAGAAAAAAAAGAATGTGGCTTTAAAATACAGCTATTTTATTAGCTGTAATTTTTGAGATACACTATTTACTCTATAAGCAGCAAAGTATGTTAGTTATTTATACGATCTCTAAAACTAATTTTCGATGGTACATGAATATTATCAGAGGGGTTGGGTTGGACAATAACCTTCGTAAAATTTATCACACAACGTTTCGACCACTAGACAATGTGTGATCTCCTTCAGGTGTTACTAAAACTAGAACACTAATTATAAACTTAAACCAGCCCGAGATTCGTTCAGTAACAAGTGTGAACCGTCAGAAAAAAAAATAATAAAGACGTTTTTCGTTGTTAAACTTGCTTCAGTGTGTGGTTGTGCTTCCCTGTTCTGTTCAGCGGACTTAAAGAGGATCAGTAGCGGTTTTTACTTCCATGTTCCATAAGGAAATGGAAGTATGGTGATGGTGGAAAAATCGTGTTCGAGATAATTGCAGATTCTGATTGTACTACCCCCAAAACATGAAAAAAATTCATTTTTCGAAAAGTCTCTGTGTGTGTCTGTCTGTCTATGTGTGTGTAGATTTTTTTCTATGGCAAACGATAAGAGCCGCAAATTCAAACAGAATCAAATAATTTGTTGCATACAGCCCTGAATTGTAGAGTAACTCAAGACCTATTGTTTTTGGTGAAGATCGGTTAAGGGAAAAAGGTAGTTTACCTGCAACGTTTTATGTTTTAACAAGGGTAATTTTTTCTATGATGAACGATAACTGCCTTAAATTAAAACAGAATCAAATAATTTTTTTTATGCCTCCCTGAATTATAGAGAACTCACGGTCTGTTGATTTTGGTGAAGATCGGTTAAGAGAAAATGGTAGTTTACCTGCAACATTTTATGTTTTAACAAGGGTAATTTTTCTTATGACGAATGACACCTGCCGCATATTAAAAGAGAATCAAATAATTTTTTGCATACATTCCTGAATTTTTAAGTACTCAAGGCCTGTTGATTTTGGTGAAGATCGGTTAAGGGAAAGGGGGTAGTTTACCTGCAACATTTTATGTTTTAACAACGGTAATTTTTTCTATGACGAACGATAACTGCCGCACATTCAAACAGAATCGAATAATTTTTTGCATACCTTCCTGAGCTATAGAGAGCTCAATGTCTGTTGATTTTGGTGAAGATCGGTTAAGGGAAAGGGGTAGTTTACCTGCCACATTTTATGTTTTAACAAGAGAAATATTTTCATGACGAACGATAACTGACGTAAATTCAAACAGAATCAAATAATTTTTTACATATGTGCCTGAGTTGTAGAGCACTCAAGGCCTATTGATTTTGGTGAAGATCGGTTAAGGGGAAAGGGTAGTTTACCTGAAACATTTTTTGTTGTAACAAGAGTAAAGTATTTAATTTTGATAAATAAAGTATCCTGATAAGAAGATCTTAATAATCCACTGTAGAAACGTAGATGAAATATCTATAAATGAAGAGGCTAGTTGAACGGGGTGGGGGTAATTTTCTATAAATGAAAATTATAGTTGAAGGGGGTGGGGATAATATTTTATATATGTACTACGTTATCGGCAACAAAGAAGTAGTTTGTTGTTAAAATTCCTTCCCGTCCTGTTTGGCCGTAGACCAAAGTTTTCTGCAAAACCAGACGTTTCGGCAGTGCCATCGATTTCCATCATCAGTGGAAATCGAGTGCGATAACGTGAGGTGGTATACGTTAGTGACCACAGTACTGTGGTTAAGGCTGAAGCAGTAAGTAGAAAGAAGTAGTTTCTATGGAAATATTTCATTTCGAAAATGATTTTAAATATAAATCTTAGAACATGGAAGTCATGTATGGTTCTCCATACCGATATTTAGGATGTTTTATTATTTTTTCAGCTAATATAGTAGTAACTATTTTTTAAATACACAAAAAGGTTTATTACACAGCATTTGCGTATACTTCTGAAATATGAAATATAGAAAATCGATTTTATCTATAAGTAGCCTATCATCTAAACAATGTTTCAGTAACGCGTATTTTTATTCTGTTATTACCGTTTCCTTTAATGGGACTGATTTCAGCCACTTTAAACACAGTAATGTTGATTAGTCTTAACTTGTTTTTTTCTTATGTATGAAGGCGACCAACCCCGGACCCCCCAAGGCCAAATTCTAGATACGTCACTGTATGTGGTTTCACAGGGAGAACGGATGAACAAAGTGGCATCATGATAACAGCGCACCTGTACACTGCAATTGGCACCGTGAATATCATGCATTCTTACAGTTGACAGCGCCAATTCCAGGCAAATATTCTGGATAAACGTAAAGAAAGCAACGCCGGTTTGCTCCAGAAAGGACTACCGGGAATCAAAACAAGTTTGACCAAAATTAAGTGACATGTTTTTCAATGCAAGCATAATGTAAGTAATATAACTATGTTAGAAACTTGTTATACAACTACATAAAAAACAATATATTGTTCCTAAATAATACTCGATTACATTTTCGCACAGTCAACTATTTCATTTCTGGAGGAGTCAACTAATTACTGCTGCGGATGATTTTGCCTTGAACATAGCCATGATGAATGGTGAAAGAATAAATAACATACGTTATGCGGATGATACCGTCATATTCGCAGATACCGTAGAGGGGCTGCAACAACTAATGAATAGAGTGACAGAAAGCAGCCGTCGCTATGGTCTAGACATAAATGTTAATAAAACGAAGCTAATGATTGTATTTAAGAACAAGTTCACAAACTGCACCCTTAATATAAACCAAAGGCCAGTTGAACGTGTATGCCAATTTACATATCTTGATACTATACTCAATGAAAACTGGGACAACTTCAAGAAATAAAGAGCAGAATTGAAAAGGCAAGAGAAGTGTACACTAGAATGACCAGTTTATTAAAAAGTCACGGTTAAACCGTGAACGGTTAACGGTTAAACAATAAACACCAAGATGAGACTTGTACGCTGCTACGTATTCTCGGCCCTCTTCTACGGTGTAGAATCTTGGACTCTGACTGAAGTCCCAACTAAGAAATGTGGCTCTACCGTAGAATACTGAGCATTTCATGGACAGCACATATAACTAATGTTGAAATTCTTAGAAAGATGAAGGAAGATAGGGAAGTTATTAACACAGTGAAGATAAGAAAGCTACAGTATCTGGGACATCTCATGAGAAATTAAGATTTTACTTAATGCATTCCATACTACAGGGAAAAGTACTTGGAAAGAGAGGAATTGGGCGACCCAGAATATCATGGCTGAGAAATTTAAGGACCTGGTTTGGCATGAATACAAATGACTTATTCCGTGCAGCAGTGCAAAAAGTTAAAATAGCCTGTCTGATATCTAACATCCGAAACGGATAGGAACTATCAGAAGAAGAATTACTGCTGGAGGAAGGATTACATCCTTTAACTATCGAGAGAAATTTAAATAAACTTAGTTATACCTGTAGAATAATAAGACAACTATTGTTAGTTAACAATACAACGCAGAGGGAGACACAGCTAAAGTTCTATAAGGTCGTGGCTGTGTCGACTTTAATGTGTAGATGTGGTACATGGACTCTCCTGCAAAAAGATATTCCAATAATACAGGCCTCGGAAATGAAATTTTTAAGAGCAGTTAAGGGACGTAGTTTGAGAGATCGTCTACGAAACGACGACACAAGGAAAGACTTGAAGTTACAGTCGGTTCTGGGGAGAATAAAGGAATACAGGCAGAAATGGAAGTCTCATGTGGAACGCACTGTAGACACGCGTATTCTTGAACAAGCCTTTGAATATAGGCCTGTCGGGAAGAGAGATCGTGGAAGGTCCTGGAAAAAATGTCAGAGACTCTGTGAAGTCGGAATGGGCTATAGCCCTGGGGAGGAGGAGGAGGAGGAGGAGGAGGAGGAGGAGGAAGGGAGGATTACACAGCTGTGAAATTCTTTCACAATCAGAGCACCATTTACTACGTATCCAATGGTTAAGCCGGATTTAACTTGCCAGTAGAATTGTACCATATCGATAGGTGTTTGATGGAATTTGTTGTGAAACAAGAGACTGTTTCCTTGTGAGTCTCTCTCAAAGAGAAAAAAAAATATATAGACAGAAATACAATAATGGTTAAAAAAATTTAACGGAGTTGTAGGGACTGCGCTATCGTTTGCGACTGCTATATGGAGTAACTGCTCACTGTCATGCTGACCCTTAACGTAAGAGATAAAAAATAATAATATAATAAATACTATGTGGACCTGCTTATAGAACAAGGTTTACAAATTTCTTTCGAAGAAAAAAAAAAACAAGTTCACGACAAACATTAAGACAATAACCCCAAAAAACTGAAAACTCGATTCGGGCAAATCTATGGAACTGACAAATTCAAATATCTCGAAGTTATTGAACAAATGTCTCGGAGAAAGAAGCCATTAAAGCGCGCGTTAATAAGATGAAAGTTGCTTACCATTTAACCAAAGATATCTTACATATAACAAGAAATTAATATCCATTAATGCCAAACTTAAACATTATTCAACAGTAATTCGCCCGGAAGCACTTTATGCAACTGAGTGTCTGACTCTGAACAAGAAAATGATGATGGAAGAACTGTAAGTCACAAAACGGAAAATATTCAGAAAAATCTTGGGATCAATAAAAGATGGAGAACAGTACAGAAGACGCCTCAAGAATGAGCAGTACACACGTGCTAAGAAAATCACAGACGTAATTCGAAAAAGAAGAATTACTTTCTGCGGATATCATGTTCAAAGAACGAATCCTGACAGACTAACAGGGAAGCTTTTTAACTAGTTCAGAAAGCTCAAAATGTCCAATACGTGGTTCAAAGAAACATAAAAAGACATAGAACTCCAGATTACTCAGAAGACAGTGAAGAATGCTTGCCACTCAAAAGGAAATTAAAAACGCCCAAGTTTTCAGGAAAACTCGAGAAGAGGACAGGTGCCGTCTGAACTGACGAAATGAGGGACAGACATCGATCAAAAAGATGGAGATGTGGGAAAGGAGGAAGAGAGAGGAGAAGAAGGGAGGAACCATCTCTGAACCAAACGTAGTACACGGTGGCTCATACGGAAAAAATAAATAAATATTATGTAACATAAATAGATATTACGCAAAATAACGGAAATGAATGGAATACACCCATATTCTGTACTCTGTGTTGACCATTATGATATTTTGAGACGCGCGCTGGCGCTGTTAATAAAATACAGACACATACAACGAACTTGAGATACTCTGTGTTGACCATTATGATATTTTGCGATACGCGCTCGCCTTGTTAATAAAATACAGACACATACAACGAACTTGCGATGCCGTGTGTATCACGGCACACTACACACCACGTCAAAGTGTCATGTACTGTAGTACTCGATGAATACTGCTCTCTCTCTTGTAAATACGTTAAAATGAAAAACGCCAGAACTTGGTTTTTACGATACGAGCGTGTGTAAATATTTAGTGCGTCTATTATGAATCATTACTGTGTCGTAACAGAGAGAGAGAGAGAGAGAGAGAGAGAGAGAGAGAGAGAGAGAGAGAGAGAGAGAGAGAGAGAGATTGTACAAAAATATGGCTGGCTAACCACACACGCAAACGCACACTCACACACACAGAAAATCGACCAATGGCGCTGATTGTGTTGCCGCGCGCGGGAGAGAGAAAGAGATAGAGGTCGGAGGAGATGGTGGAGATGTTACGTCGTTTTCCCCCCAAATGGAGCCCCCCGATACCAGAAATGAAGGTCCATGAACTCTAGATTTGTTAAGAGTCAATAGGTTTTTACTAGTAGTAGAGGGGATCATTCTGGGTTCAGGTAAATATTGTTAACTCTCTCTCTCTCTCTCTCTCTCTCTCTCTCTCTCTCTCTCTCTCTCTCTCTCTCTCTCTCTCAAGGCTTCTTATTACGGTATGATCAACGGTAGCTATTGTACGTACAAAGCCTGCTGATAATAATAATAACAATAACAACAACATGTACGTACGAAGTGTTGTTAGTGTGAACGTGAATAATGTACGGCTGTAAACGACGACGCAGCGCGCTCTCGCGTGTGACTACTGTAACTCGTTTTTGTATACTACATCCCAGAATACCGGATTCGGCAAAACGCCGAAATACGGCATCAAGGTCGCCTTTAAACCCAAACTGCCGACAAACAATATTCTGACTTTACTGATACAGATTCGTTTGGCCTACCGCCGTCGATCGCAAACGGTTTGAATTCCGCCAACGACCCGAGTTTTTCACGTACTATATACAGTACTTAAGTTTCCACGTTGTCGCGTCTTTCCGCAACCGAACAATATACAAATCCAGGCTTAGCATCCGCTGAACGAAATGCTACGTCAATCAACTTCATTTCACCGGCGACATGCGAAGTCCCTAATTCACCGGCACTCGATCTAAATACGTTGACATCTTGTTATTACGTTTTGCTTTCCGCTAAAGTTCAGAGTTTCCACAATGCCGCGACATTCCGCAACCGAACTTGAATACATGAATGAAGACAGTAAATGTATATAATAATTTTTTATAATGTTGTGATATTATTCAATACAGTTTCTTCTGCCAGTAGTGTTTTTAAAACCATTGCAGTTAAGTAAAACCAGATCTACCCCTATATATTTAACGTCAAAAACAAATACACTAAATGTATATAATAATTTTTTACAATGTTGTGATATTATTCAATACAGTTTCTTCTGCCAGTAGTGTTTTTAAAACCATTGCAGTTAAGTAAAACCAGATCTACCCCTATATATTTAACGTCAAAAACAAATACACTAACTTTTTAAATGTTATTTTACCAGTACGTAATAATGTACTTTGAGGCCGTAAATTATTTGGTTAACTGCACAATAGAGCGGTGATTGTGGTTAAGAATGCACCGATACCAGTTAAGAATTGCATTTCAAGTAATATTATAAAGTACAAAAAATTCTTATTTGTGTAAAATAAAATGTCTTTATATCAGAGCATCTTTCTTTAATTCCAGTGGCAATATTAGTCCTATATTAAAATTAATGCAAACTATAAAGATATAAGCAAATGACAGAAAGTTTTAATGGTGAAATAGATTTTTAGTTTGTTTAAAAATATGAGAGTAATTAGTAAAGGGTACGATATAAAAATTATTATCCATCATTTTCTATATACGTAACCCAAATGTTCTTGCTGCAATTATATAACCTTGTGATATTATTCAATATAGTTTCTTCTGCAAGTAGTGTATTGCGTTTTTGTTTCAATATACATGACGCACGTTTCACTGAAAAATATCAGCATCATCAGAGTTTTGTTAAGAAAATAACAATCGAAATAATTCTATGTTAGTATCGAATAATCGAATTTGTTTCGATGTTAATGTAAAATAATGGATAATCGATTTAAGTCGATTGGTTAACATTGTTTTAATGTTTATTTACTTAACCACCTGTTTGTCGGTTATATTGGAATTATTTAATGTTTATACTTTATTTATTTTTATAAAAACAAACCAAGATGATCTATTTAAAATTACAAATGCAGGGCTGCAAACTGGTTTTGAGGTCTAAATTACTGATTTTACTGACTAAAATCACTGAAATACTGACTTCTTACTGACCTAAGATAAAATAACTGACCTTCATTACTGACCTCCATCGACCATATTAATATTAATTTACAAGTAATTAGAGACAGTTTAAAACATATTTTTTATAATTGGCCACCCTTCTCCCCACTGAGCAGCTGTAAAACAAAATCTAACATACAACGGCATTATTTTAGTTTGAGACTTATTAAAAAACATTCAGTCTGCTTAAGAATTGTAATTGAAACTCATTGCTTGGGTATTTTATTGAAAAATGAAGTAATTAGTGAAGATTTTCTTTTCTCAACATTTTTCTGAATTTTTTCCGCATCATGTCTTTTTATGTCAGCTTCTTCTTTAACTTTCTGAGTACTTTCCCGGATTGCCTGTGCAACATTAGCCGCAACAAGATCCTTATTTTTAATAGCCTGCTTTAATCTTTCATTTGCATCTTTTAAAAGAGTATCAGCTACTTTTCTTTTCTCTTCTTCATCACTTTTCAGTTGTTTTAATACTACTTATTTTTCATCAATACCTTTCCTCTCAGCTGAGAGTTTTTTCTCTAATTTGTTTTCGGCAATACGCTCTTTCTCCTTAGTTTCTTCTTCTTTCTTTTCCTGTTCTTTCTTTAAACGTTGTTCTTCTAGGTACTGCCTATGATGTATATAGGCTGACTGAGCGAGATTCAAGAGCTCTTTGTTTATATGAACCAAATGTACTTTTCCATCATAGAGTTTATTCAACGAGTGGCTTAACGTGAAGATAGGCATCCAGAGTTCTTTCAGACATACTTGCTCGATCAGAGGTCATAACTCTCTGTGAGCTTGAGAAGCCTCTTTCCACATCTGCTGAACCATGAGAAAGAGATAAAGCTGCTTTGACAACCTTAGAAACAAGTGGGTACTTCATCTCACCTGCCTTATCAGTTTTCTTAAAAAACTGGTTCCAGTAAACATCATTGCGATTGCTCTTGCTATGGAGCTCATCTTCTTCCAAACTCAGTAACTTCCATTCATCAATAAGGGAGGCTATGTTCAGATCAATAGGCAATGCTTTTGCCACTTCAACGATGGACTTCCAATTATTGTCTTTTGTTCTTTCGGATGGGACCAAACATTCAAAATGTTTCAATAAAGGTTTTGACGTCAAGGAAGACTTGGTAAAAATGTGTTTACAACTAGCAATGAAATGCTTTTTTGCTTGGAGCAGAAATGCAAGTTTGTCCTTTTCTGGTAACATTTGTAATTCTTTTACATCTAATCCACAGTTTACTTCTTTAAGAGGAAGAAAACTTTTCTCATCATTCAAGGAATCTAACGAGAAGATAACCTCAGAATGACATATACGAGTCATTAGTCTGCTTGTTAGAGTTTTGAGGTGATCATACAGAAGGTGAATCAAAGGTTCTTCTTTCTGAAAGTGACCAGTAAACTGTGAAAATATGTGAGCACTGGAGCAAGCAAAGTTTATTTCCACTTTCATTGTGTTAACTTTCAGAAGACTAACAATGTTCTTGTATTTGGATGATATCATTAAATCACTTTTATATTTTGGCACAAATACCATGAAATACTTCGTGACTGCTGGCCACTGTTCTAGGAGTCTTAAACCTGCTGACTCCAAAGACAACCACCTTGAAGAAACATGTTTGATGAACCTGTGCTTAGGTAGCTTCAGATCATTCTGAATTTTTTCAAAATCTTCCCATCTCGAAGGCCAACCATCAAAAAAGTCATGAATAAGGAATATCAAATTTGAAGTGTTATCACCAAGTTCTTTCATACCGCGCCTAAAAGCATTGTGAAGTATGTGAATGTTGCATGTACCAATGTCAATCATTCGTTTTTTTCTTAATAAAATAAGAGATTCATTCATCAGGTTTGTAACTGCTTTATTGACATTGGGCCCATCATTACTGAGCATCAGTAAGTTGGTTCGCAGTAAGGTTGTGTTATCTATAGCTTCACACAGCTTATTATACAATTCATCAGCGGTAGCTGACCCCATAACAAAAGTCTGCAAATACCTTGTAACAATCATTTCTTTAGATGGAGACCAATACTTAACAGCTGTTTGAAGTTCTTTTGATGAGCCAGCATTAACAGTTTCGTCAAAACATAATGTGAAAAGAGCACCATCCATTTCATTCAACATTTGCTTTTTAAAGAATGGTGCCAGAGCATCAGTTATCAAGTATTGTGCCTTTGTTCTTGAAAGTGAAAAATCTGTAGGAACACTTGATGGAAACATCGCTTCAAAAGTCTCCCGAATGTCTTCACAGGATGGAAGCAAAGGAAAGTCCGCTGCAACTGTCTTCATTACCCAAATAAGTTCCGCTTTGGCTGCACTATCTCTAATGTTGTACAACTGAACCGTTTGCTTGATTGTTTCACCAACACTAGTAGATGGCGCACAGTCTTGTGAACCAGCTGTGCATTGGCAAACTGAAGTCAGGTGAAGTTGTGAAGAGGAAAGTTTTTGTTTACATTCTTCTTTATGCTTCCGAGAAGATGCATGCTGTTCCACGGCTTCATATCCCCACGAAATATTGAAAGTTTTTACACAAAGGTTACAGAACATCTCATGGTCACTGGCTTTACGTCCCCACTCAGCAACAATATATCCATTACAGTCAGACTTTCTCAGCCAGTCACTTTTAAATTTACACCTGCCCATTTCAAATACTTTACACAGTAAGAAATTGTTTTTAAACACTTAAGAGTCCCAACAAATTATTTGATTTCAAAAAATTATAAGGCCGGTACGAAACAACGGATTAAAAAACTTTGGGTGGTCGCTTTCTTCCCTTCAGTTCCGGTTGTATTCTTCTTTCTTAACTTTGAGCCAGTTTTTTAACTCTGACAAAAAATTTTAATTATCATGTTAGAAAGTTAGGAAATAAAAAAAATGAATTGCCGGTATGGAGTAAAAACCCTTTCTTAAGAACCACTAAATTCTGCTTTAAAAAACTGACTTTACTGACCAATTTAAAAAATACTGGCTTTTTACTGACTTGCTCAAAAATACTGACTTTTACTGACTTTACTGACCAGTTTGCAACACTGCAAATGTATTAAAATAAATAAAAATACATTTGTTTTTACCATAAACATTAACTTTCTGAAACAGTTTTAACCAAAATACAACCAATTTTTAAAGATGTCTCTAATGAAACCATTTTGAGTAAATGCTGTATGGGAAAGGCCCAGAATCCTAACGAATCATTCAACGCGGTGATTTGGAAAAGACTGCCAACACTATTTTTGTCAGCATCATAACACTAAAAGTAGGGGTGTATGATGCAGTTATATCATTTAATAAAAGTGCAGTGGAAAAACTGGATGTGCTTAGTGCTTTGTTATTAAAATATAGTGAAAATTGTAAAATGTGATTACGGCAAATCGACAGAAAGCTGGTGCGAAAAGCTGATAAAAATTCAATGTAGATGAAAAAAGAAGAGGAAAGAAACGAGACATGAAAAAAGGAAGAAATAAGAAAAGAAAAGAAAAAGATTATGGAGCTGGACTGTTGTGAAGTGTTAGTTGCCCACTATTTTATCAGGAATGCATTAAAAATATATTTAACACACGAGTTTCCTGAAAAATTGTGTTTTTATTTCACATATGTACCTTTTTCTCAGGAACTATAAAAGATTGAGATTTGAAATTTTTACTGTAGCTAGACTTCACAAGAATACATATGATGAAACATATTCTACAAACAAAAATTAAAAAATTGTAAACTCTTTAAAAAGAAAATTTTTTGGATACTTTTTACAAAAATCAAAACTTGTTTTTGAAACAACTCCAAAGTATAATTCTGCTTCCATATGCACAAAAGGTCTTAAAAGTGACCTGTACAAATTTGAGCTCTATATCTTTATAGTTTTTAGAAAAAGGTACATAAAAACATTAAAAATAACTAAATCCTTAAATTCAATTAATCCTTAAACCGTCGATCAATGAATTTTTCGGTGAAGGGTTTGTGAAGATCAGTCAAAAACCATCGATCAAAAAAAGGGTTTTTGACAATAACATGGGCGAGATAGGGTTTAAGTCCCCCCTTAATTTCGCATTTCATATTATAAGAACTCTTGCTACTGTGCGGCTTTAAACTCAATTTACAAAGTAAAGTTGGCACGGAGTAGGAAATACGCTTACTGCACGTGGAGATGCTGTTACACAGAGATATTACGTTTCATTAAGGCAGAGAGGTAGGTCTAGGCCTACACAACTGACAGAGGAGCAGAGCAGGTCATGGGTCGGTCGGGGTCGCGCCATTCGTTAATGGAACAATTCGCTCTCTCTGTACGCTGGCGTTAACATACCTTCTATTGGCGGACGTTTTGCGCACACCGATACCCACTCGTGTCTCCGTCATAACATCTGGTTGGTATGCGATTAATTAATCAAAAATCGAAATTTTAGTTCCGATCTGTCGATATTCTGATTTCAACTTTTCTACTTCCATATTCCGTAAGGAAATGGATGTATGGTGATGGCGAAAAAATCGTGCTCGAGATAAGGGCTAATTCTGATTGTACTACCCTCAAAACATGAAGAAAAGTCATTTTCCGAAAAGTATCTGTGTAGAATTTTGTCTATGGCGAACGATAACTGCCGCAAATTCAAACAGAATCAATTAATTTTTTGCATATGTGCCCGAGTTGTAGAGGACTCAAGGCCTATTAATTTGGTGAAGATCGATTAAGGTTAAGGAGTGGTTTACCTGCAACGTTTTATGTCTTAACAAGAGTAAAATACTTAATTTTGATAAATTAAGTTTCCTTTAAAGAAGGTCATAACAATCCACTGTAAAAAATTAGATGAAAAATCTATAAATGAAAAGGGTTGTTGAAGTGGAAGGGGTAATTTTCTATAAATGAAAATAATTGCAGGGGGAGGGGATAATTGTTTATATATGTGTACTATGTTATCGGCAACAAAGAAGTAGTTTCTATGAAAATATTTCATTTCAATTTGTCAAACATAAAACTCGATTTACAAGGAACACACCTACTTGTTAGAAATTAGAAATTACATCGAGCCGAATTCAAGTAAATGATTTTAAATATAAATATTAGAACATGGAAGTCATGTACAGTTCTCCACAACGATATTTAAATTTAATTATATGCCTCAAAACCGTTTATCATATTTTTGGACATCGTTTGTCACCTTGGAAACCATAAGAACGAAAATATTTTATTCTATACGTATGATTATTTTTTTTATCCTGTCTTTTTATGATGCGATATTTTGTTTTTACTTGGACTCTGGTATCATTGTGTTAAGACACAAACTGACTTATCTCAGAGCTAGTAGGCCGTGGTCCACCTTCTACTGTTACAAACAGACGTTTCGGTCTCTCTTCAGCGTGCAAACGATTCGATAACTCACACGGTCTTCGCCAGTTAACCAAAGGAACGGACACAGTAACAGCAGGAGTGGACCACAGCCTAACAGCACGGAGTTAAGTCAGTCAATTGCTAACATAGTATGTTGCCGCCTACCATAAAAGCCTTAGGTAACCCTGTCTCTACGTGAGTTCAGATATTATTACAGAGTGGTTTACGACAGCTAGTTCTCTGTTTGGAAAACAGTACTTTTTGTCAGTTTTGTGGGTTTTTTCCGACCATCTAAGCACCACATGCCAATTTCAATTCTTTATTCTTTTCTTTTTCTCCAATATTCATTCATCTTTTCACTTTGTCTCTTCTTCTTGTCTTCAGTCCACTTGGAACCTGCGTTTTTCTCTCTCCTACCCTGGACTCCTTCCATTTTTAACACGTTTGCCCGAAAAACTTCTCTTTCAATTGATTCTTCTACGTTTATATTATATTTTCGAAATCCTTTTGGGCTTCTTTAATCCAACTTGATGTTGACTTCTTCCCCAACAGATATCTGAAGATCTGCTTTGTTAACCTATTGTCGTCCATTCTATATAAATGTCCAAAAAATAATAGTCTTCTTTTTCTCATTGTTTCTGTTATATTTTCTATACTCTGATGTATTTCATCATTACTTCACAACTTCCCACCTTCTGACGTTTTTCGTGGGCTTAATATTGTTTTTCGTGGGGGGGGGGGGTTATTATGTTATACTGTTTTCTGTAGGTGATGACCAAACCTAAAGGAAAATTAAAAAAAAATGTTCGTCTATTAACAATTGAACACTCTTATAGGAGTGGAGTGCACTAATAATGGATAACAAAAAATACTGCAATGATTTTTATAACAGCAAAGAGACAACCGCCACGTAAACATAGGATGTACAGTCGGAGAGCCATTCGAAGATTTACGAATCTTCCGCGAAAACTTGGAAGAATTTTCATAATAATTTGATACGATTTTTAATCACGTTTATCTCTACTTTCTCTAACGCAAGAAAGACTTCTTTTAACTAAACAGTTCTTTGAGAGACTTTCCTAACCTTACTTTTTAATTGCGTTTTTCTGAAAATTAATTTGTTTAATGTAGAAGTCCGATTTTCTCAGAATCTGCAGCACCGATTTATGTCGAACTTTCCTAGAGTTTCCTGTGGCAGAAATACATCTACTAATGGGAACGTCTTGTGAAATATTGATTCAAAAATGAACTGTACATCGTCTTTACAAAATTCAAGGCATTCCAAACTAGGTGTGGAGAGATGATTTTAAAAAACTCCTCCACCCATCATTGGTAAAGACATCAATAAACAAGTGGTAAGAATTTGAAGTCATGTACGGACAGCTGAGAGAAAATGCGGCAAAGGTTAACGTAGGCATTCCATCCCAGTGATGTACCTAGAATTTGACTTGGGGAGGGGGCGAGGTCGAGTCGGCTTCTTACAAAAGAAAAAACAAGTAAACACTAATCAACATTACTATCTTTAAAGCGGCTGAAAAACGCGTGATAACATCCTGAAATCAGTCCCATTAAAGTAAACGGTAAAAACACAATAAAAATACGCGTTATTGGAACACTGTTAAAAGACAGGCCTACTTATTAACTGAAATGATTTGTCTATATCTCATATTTCAAACGTATACCCTAATGCTGCGTAACAAACCTACTATACTACATTAAACTACGCAGCTCAAAAAATTAAAATTAAACAGCCTAAAAATTAAGAGATTAACAAAATTCGTCAACTTTTTCGACCCTGGGAGGGGTCCGGTCCGTTCACCCCCCCCTAAATACGCCCCTTTGCCAACTACACTTTAAATCAAAATTGGCCTTTCACGTTGAAATCAAAGCACAGACTTAAAAACAAACTCACCCAATCGAAAACCGGTGTGGGTCCTTCAGCGGTTGTACACAAAAACTATCCTTCAGTGTGTAACACTATAACAGTGCGCACCAAAAATGTAGCGTTTTTGTTTCTCTATTCCTTCCTATTCGTCAGATGAGTTAAACTGCATATATATAGACCTATAAACGGATATTTAAAAAGAAACTTTTAAGGAATACAAAGGTTTACGTGACAACACAATACAAAGTTCACACAGAATCTTAAGAAGATTTTATTGCTGGATTTTATGTAAAAAAGTAACACTTTGACACGTAATACAACTTGCGTAAAACATTCTTTGTAAACATTTCTGGAGTTTTTCAAAACACCTACACGAAGGCTCATTTTCGTAAGCTCTATTAAGAACATATATTTAGATTCTTGGATTTCGTTGTCCATGACGTGTCCGTTACTTAACTAAATATAATTATTTCACTACGACTCGGAACACAAAACTTTTTATGTGTAAAAACGTAAAAGTTTTACCTTATAACCTGAACCGTTTTTAACTTTCAAAATGCTTTTTTAACCTCTGAAGAAGCTTTTTAAAAGTGAAAACCGGTTCAGGTTATAAGGTAAAAATTTACGTTTTTACCCATAAAAAGTTTTGTGTTCCGAGTCGTAGTGAAACAATTATATTTATAAATTTAGAATTGAGGCGATTCCTAATGGGATCCTATGTTACCTTGCATTTGAATAACAGTTAATCAAAGTAGAATATTTTGAAATCGGCGTTTTTCTAAATTTTTTCAACACTTACACTGCACATTGGTTTAGTCAAAAACTTGTTCAGACGAAACCAAGTTGTAGAATCTTGAATTTCTTCATTTGTCTTGTGGAGCCCAACCTTCAAGCTAGTCTCACCCCCCCCCCCTTACTGTGTAGCATCTGCTGCTAACGTCCCTGATGTCAACAATGTGTTTTAAATATTATCAAAAAGCCTAACCGGGCTGTTAGGCCGTGGTCGGTTGCTATGTAACAGCGACATCGTCGGCAACGTTTCGAATCCCACTTCCGGGGATCTTCTTCCCCGATATAGCAACCGACCAAGGCTTAACAGCCCGGTCTTTAATCATTCTGATAAAAACACGTTGTTGGCATCAGGCCCACGTGAGCTTACGACAAAAATGTGCTTTAAAATTCGAACAACAAATAGTAGCAAAACAACGTTCACAAGTAGTAGTACTTCTTCACGAACCGAACTGTCACTGTCCGTACACAGGTACAATAATAAAGCGACTTAGCAGTAGAGGTGGGCCGATATACCTGTAACAGGTATTTTGG
The DNA here is from genome assembly GCA_034769895.1 of Magicicada septendecula. Lineage (NCBI taxonomy): Eukaryota > Metazoa > Arthropoda > Insecta > Hemiptera > Cicadidae > Magicicada > Magicicada septendecula. The sequence continues at coordinate 271,428,289 of CM068373.1, forward strand.
AACGATTATTTTTGTGGGACGGATATAACAGTGACTGAAAAGTTGAAATACCTGGTCCGATTCAAGGGTAAATGAAAAGTCGAAATATAGGGTCTACCTGTTCCGATTACTCTACGCAACTAAGAAATAAACGAGTACTACAAGTGTTACGAGTACACGAGTACAAAGCCACTTTTTGGTGCTGAATACTTCATTCTGCGCATGTGCCGATTGCCATACAAGTACGAAACGGAGCAAAACAGCGAGGTTCAGAATATCTCTTTGCCAAAGAGACGAAGCTGTTTTTAATAAATGAAAAAAATTCATACTGATGTTACATTTATTCTTGTGTGTTATGGAGATACATAATACAGATTATAATAACGAATTATATATTATACTAGTCACCAACTTGGTAAATTTCGAAAAAGCGAATTATATTGTGTTATAAACCTATAGAGTCGCTGATAGTTGATAGGCCATATAGTACTTTTTGTTAATGTGATTTCGGAGATGATTTTAACTTCACTGCACATCTCACGTAAATTTTTTTGACATTCTTTGTTGTGCTATTACGTGCACTCTAAATTTCATTGCCTGAGTTTCGCAACTTATTTGTCTAACCAAAATGGAATAAATAATTTAATATTAAATCTATGTCAGTTTGTTTACTTCTAGTGAAAACTTAAATTAGTATAATAATTTAATATTAAATCTATGTCAGTTTGTTTACTTCTAGTGAAAACTTAAATTAGTATTCCCAAAGTGAGACAGGCCTATAAATTCTCTTGTTTCTTATTTTCTTTTAAACAGTAACACCTTAATGAAGTCACAGTGTAAAGTAACACTGTTAATACTTTTAGTTTCACTTTCTTCCTTATAACAAATTATATAATACATGTATATGTATAATAGGTATATAATAACAGGTATTTTTACGTTTTTTTTTGGAACAGTTACGTTCGTATCTGTTATTTTCAAATACTAGTTTAGTACACCTCAACTTAGCAGCGGTAACTATCAGAACCGTAGCGATATAATTCAAAATAATGTTTCGATAACAGGAATCGATAAAATATGTTTAACATCAATGCCGTGCTGTGCCGAGGCGCAAAGAAAAACAAAAAGCGTTTAAAGAAGAAACGGAGAAAAACGATTGTCAAACAAAAAGTAATGGTGGCAGAGTCATGTTTACCACCAGGGGGGGGGTAATAATGATGGGACCGACGACTGTTATCCAAATAAATCCCGGCATTAACACAATAATTCTGGCGAGGGCGGGCGCACTCTCTCGCGTTTTCCTCATTGTATTAGGCGGCGGCGACGGTGGCGTCTTCTCTCCTGTGTTGCTGTTCCGATTTTCCTTATTGTATTAGCCGTGGGTCCCTCTCTCCTTGTGTTGTTCTGATTCGTCTCTTTGTTCTCCTACACCCTAATGTGACAAAACACTTCGTTTTCGACGCAAAGTGAAAACGCCTTCACAAAACAACAGTTTATTTAAATAAAAAAGAAAAAACCTCGTTCGGGAATTTTTCGGGCTCGAATTAATTTCATGTTAGTCTTCAAAAAGTTCTTCAAACGCCACGCTCAGTTTAACCACTAAACAAAACAATACCCTATAGGCTAAGTCATCAATAATTTATGACTGTTATGAGCAGTGTGTAGAATTTTTTTTCTTCAAAAAATCGAAGTACAATAATATTCTTGTCTTCTTCTGCCTCTAATGATTAGGCAACCGTTAATTCTGATATTCTCCGATCTTTTCATTCAGTGCGGGAATTATTAAGTTGATGCAAAACCGGGCTGTAAGGCCACGGCCGGTTGCTGACAAATTGCGACATTAGTCGGCTAACGTTACGATTCCAGCCACCCGTTGCGAAGCGACAGAGAATACGTTAATGGCATATGTTAGCCGGACAATACCCATAGGATGTTGCTTATATCCCAGTCTTCCCCGGGTATAAGCAACATCCCAGGAGACTCTAGGTATTGTCCGGGTAACATCTGCCGGATGTACACGTGTTCTCCGTCGCTTCGCAGCGGCTCTGAAGAAGATCCCCGTTGACTGGGATCGACTATGTCAGCAGTCGACCACGGCCTAACAGACACCGGTCGTATAAGCCTACGTTATAAAAGTGCGGGAATATTTAGTTCCTGGTATCATTATGTACTGTATTTGCCAGTGCGCATCCCTTCACAGAACGCAGAAACCTCAACTCGGAAGCTTCAATCCTGTTCATATCTTTGAATCGTGGTCGTTACCCAATTCTCAGACCCATATAATCTACAGTAGGGACTGTTGACTCTATATAAACTTTAATTAGGTCCCCCTTCTTGTTTTCCTACCTACCAACTTTCGTATAGCACCACAGATAGAAATAAGTTTAGCGGCCTACGTCACTGCTCTTGCCAAAGGTGACGTTATATCCCAAACAGTGGAAGCGATATGTCATATCTCATACTTCTTCAATCGTTGCACTGTTTATTTTTATCGTTCTTCCCTCTAAAATCCATCTGTACAGATTTCCAGTCGTGTATCTAGAATTTTGCTTTGTGTGTGTGGGGGTGGGGTCAGGATCGGGTCGGGTTCATAGAAAAGACAAAAAAAAAACAAGTTAAGACTAATGAACATTACTATCTTTACAGTGGCTGAAAAACGCGTGATAACATCCTGAAATCGGTCCCATTAAAGTAAACGTTAATAATACAAAAAAAATACGCGTTATTGAAACATTGTTAAAAGATAATTATTGAATGAATAGATTTTCCTACATTTCAAACTTATAACCTAATGCCGTGTAATAAACCTGTTTGTATATTTAAAAAATAGCTACTACCATATTAGTGTACACATTTGAATAAAAATTAAATAAAACAGCCTAAAGAATAAGAGATAAAGAAAATTCGTCAACTTTTCCGATCCTCGGGGGGGGGGGGGGTCCGGATCCGTTTGTCCTCCCTCGTAAATACGCCCTACAGATTTCCCTGTTATTCAGCCCCAACCTTACCAATAAGATAGACCGACCTTAAAAAGTTACCTTCAATCCAGACCAGTTGTTAGTTATGGAGGTGAGACATGGGCATCGACAAGAAAGGAACAAGTAACACAACGAAGGTTTGAAAGAAAGATCGTACGACGTGTTTAGAAGATAAACGAAAGGACAATAAGAAACGACCACGAGATCTATTGAATCATGAGAACACTGTAAGATTCATAAAGGCTCAACGACTACAATGGTTAGGTCACCTAGAGCGGATGGATGACCAGCGTCTGTCAAAGAAAATCCTGAGGGCGCAAGACTATAAAAGCAGAAAGAGACCTAGGATAAGATGGTTGGGCGATGTGCTAGAAGTTCCCAGAAGAATTTATGTAAGAGGATTTCACTGAGATGACCATGTATAGGTGACTTTGGAGAAGACTGGTGTTGGAAGCCAGGGTTCGCATTGGACTGTAGTGCTGAAAAAGAAGAATACGCGTAGAAACCCATCAATGCTGAATACGGATCAACTGCACAGACATATTGCTTTTAATTACAGTTTCGTTTGTGGCGGAGCCGACATCGACCCACGACCGACTGACGCGTTAATATTTAACCAAACGATTAATATGGAACTGTTATGCGTTGCGCAGTTGGCCTTCATTAGTATTAACGTCTCTCCAGCGGACTAAACGCTGTTCAAACATGCATTACGAAACTGCGCGCTCTACCTTAAAAAACTTCACCACAACGGCCACGTTAATTTGCCGTGCTACAAGTGTACGATTATTCAAATTGTTTTTCTACGTGACGCCGGTACACATTTCAGTGACAGTCAGCCCTGCCGGACGCACAGTTTAGATCTGACAGCTATTTGTAGTACGTCACACGCTGCTCGTCTCTGGTCGCAGTAGTTTGCCACTAAAACACACACCCCCTCTCCAAGAGCAAGCCACACTACATCATCAACACAGTTACAATCGCCTTTAACTTTCTGGTGCCTGCACTCTCTCTCAACGGCCGGTCTGCTCTGGCGTGGGAATCCACAATTCCTTCCCAAATGGCTGAAGGGGGCTTCCCCCAGTACAGCCTGAGTCTGGTCCTCACCGACCAGCCTCGAACATCTCGAAAAAAAAAAGCTGTAGTAGGGTTTTTAAAGAACTTAACAAAATCGAAAAACATTTTGTGTAAAGAATCGTGTAGAAAGCTTCTGGTATGCATCAACTGACGTCTCGGAAATGGTTTAAAAGGCCAATAAGTTAAACTCTCATATAGACAAATGGCGATTGTAGTTTTGTGTTACATGACTTCTAATCATTAGATGCAAGGCTAAGTAAGGAGTACGCCTACTATTCGGGTCTTTAAGGGGAGCAGAACCGGTAAAAATTTAAAAAAAAATCTATTTTTTTGCTTGTTTCTTATTCTTCATCAAATTCTGTTTAAGAATATGTTTATTATTTTGCTCTAAAGGAATGTTAAGGCAAAAAAAAATGTCTCTTTTATAGGAACGTGTCAACCGCGAAATTCGGTTTCCACTTGAACTTTATGAAAAACAAGTTTACTTCCTTTACTAAGGAAATTTTATTGTCAGAGTTGGTAAATCTGTTGTTCTGCATACGACACATTTAGAAAAGGAGGGGTAGTCGGTTGTGATGTATTAAAAAAGATATGAAAAGCAAGAAACTGGAAGATGGGAAGCCAAATGAAGGCAGAAATAGTCTCACAGATGCTGAAATAGACAATCTGCAATTACACTACGACTTGGCTACAAGAAGTAATAGTAACAATTTAGAAAATATCAAAAAAAATGTATGAGCAACTTATTATCATAAGTTATCTAGTGACGATGAATCACAACACGGCTTATAGTCCGAAGGGAGTCGAATCGAGGTGTAAATATAATAAAGCGTAGGCATTAGGTATTGAATTCAAACACGAGCACTCTGGCAAAAGAAATAATGTCTGTTACAAAATGTATTTATTGGGACTTTGCTAGTCCCGAATTGTTAAAATAAATGTTTGCACGGCCGCACACAATACCCTAATGAGAGTTTTAATGATGTTGTGTGGACAAATGTCCCAAAAAATGTTTTTGTGCGGCTAAATAGATTACAATTTGGAATTTATAATGCACTTTTGACATTTAATGAGGGGCTATAGAAGCAAACTAGACGTTTATACAAAGTTAAATTTAAATTTAGGAATTTATAAATATACAGTTAAAAAACTCAAACAGTTGGATTGTATAACATGACAAAATGCGGAAGTAGCAGTACAAAATATAACCAAGGAGACCATAAAGAAAAAAAGCAACTAAAAAGAAGATTAGAAGAACAAGAAGATCAAGACTATGGATCATTAATGTTTTAATAGTAAAATAACTCTTAACAATATCTCTATGTCATCACCAGACTTTACGATTATTTGCCGAAAATTGAAATGTTCCTTTTTCTCAGAAACCCTTTACGATATGATCCTGAAACTTTAGCTGTTTGTTGTTAACGCAATTTTACACATCTGGTACCAAAATCATTAATAAACGTTCATTTATGTTTGTGTAATAGACGTTTTAAAGTAAACAAACTGATAACTTTTTTAAACCAATTTTCAAAAAATTGTAGAAATGGGGTTTTTCAGCCTATCAAGTTTATTTTGGTACACAAATGGGTGTTCACAAATACTATGATAAAATAACTAAAAATTTTCATGTTAGTATCTATTACCGTTCTTGAGAAAAATGTAGGCTACATAAAGATTGCTAATTTAACATTGTTGACATAGGGCGGTTCCGTTCCCCTTAAAACCTCTACGGGTTCTTACGTGTAAATCCTCTATTCAAAGTGCTTCTGTCGCTTGACGTTTCGATCCCTAGAATCTGGGATCGTCATCAGAAGAAGTTTTCAAACTTTCTATTTCGATGTTCATACCGGGTCCGTTCTTTAAAACCTTTAAGCTCTGTGTGATTTCTCACGGGTAAATCCCTTATTCGGATTGCTTCCATCGTACGGAGATCGAAATAAGAAAGTTTGAAAACTTCTTCTGAGGACGAACATTCCGGAGATCGAAACGTCATGTGATAAAATTATGACGATGGAGGCAGTGCGAGAAGAGAGGATTTACTATTCGCACATTTTACGTCACTATCGTGTGTTAAAGAATTGTTAACCGCCGATGAAAATTCACGAATTTTTACTCTATTAAGAGGCGGTTTTGCCGTATTTGGGCAGCAAAATTAAGAAAAATGTAATAAAAATGGAGCAAAACTTCGACAAATTTGGGATCAAGTAGTTGGAAAATTTTAAGAAGAAAAGAGACAACTCTCAGTGAAGCAGGGGAATTAGGAAAGGGGAATAATCTGGAAGAAACTACGACTGAAAAGTGGCGAAATTACGACTTATCACTGTCCAGTAAACAGGGTTCTGGACTGTTGCATACGGCAAATTGACCTCGACGTTTTCAAACAGATGATAAAACGCAAGTAACCTGATTCTCAGACGACAGGAAGTTGATTGGGTGACATTTTCGAATAGTGCAGTAGCACAGACCCCACCTCAAGTTCAAAAAGAGACGTATGGAAATTTTGTAACCGCAAAGTGAAGAACAATATATCATCAAACAGACATAAACCGGACCGCCTCTCTGCGCTTACCTCTTGTAGGATTATGAGGGGCAGAGGGTTACATTCCGGATGTACTCTGGCCACCATTAAACTTCCCCAAGCACCCATTAGGCTCGAGAGAACGAATAAAGCCAAAAGCTCTGGAAAAAACGGATTCAGCCTTCGTTTACAATTGACTTCCATCCATTAAGCGAGCCTTATTAATATCTCCGAGCATACTCGTAACTGTTAATCGATTTTTAAAGGAAAATACTGAACGAGGTTTCATCAAAAAGTTCGTCCAATTTTGTAATTTCCACCGCTACAAGTGTCCGATTAAAAAACTGTTTTTATGCGATGTTGGTACACATGTTAGTGACAATCGTCTAAAATTTTAGCCCTATTTGATGCATAGTTTAGATTTCACACCTGATTGAGTACTGTAAGTCGTTCTTACGTGAATTATTTGTCATTCTACAATGCAACATTGAAGAACATGGATTAAATTTTGTGTAAACTGTGAGATAAACTGCTCTGTCCTGGTAAACGTGTTCAGAAGGCTTTTGGGGAGACTGCTGTGCGTGAACAAGCGTTTTACAAGCTTCAAAGACTGCCGTAAATGAGTTCAAGATCGTGGTTGCCAGATAAAGATTATGTTTTTGTGTTCCACGAAATTTCTCGCTTGGCGTAGTGGTAAATAAAGAGTACAGAAGAATAATTATGAAAACTGCAGCCCGATAATGCGCCTGGACGAACGTCATTGCTTGTTAAGAATTTTGCCAGGCTAGACAAAAGAAAACGTCATAATGATGACAACTGCCGTATTCACCAGATGTGTCCCAACGCGATCTTTCTTCCTCCCAATAATGATCATTTCCACTAAAGGATAACGTTAAGCGACCGCTGAAGACGTAAAACGAAAATCGATACGCAGAAAACAACAATCTTGGCTTTTGGGGGGTAGTTTCCAGTCAGATCAAAAACTGTTCTTGAGGGAACAATTTTGGAACAAGTCTCTGACTTCAATTACCTGGGTTGCACTATCAGTATTGGGAATGACTCACACCGAGACATCACTACAAAAATATCGAGGTTTTATATGATGTGTGGCGTCATACATAGAACGTTGAGGACAAAGATAAGGAAAGAGACGAGGCTTAAATTTTATAAAACAATGCCAGTGCCTCTTTTACTATACGGATGTGAAACATGGGTTCCTACAAAGAAGATTAAAAAACCAGATTCAAACTTTGGAAATGAATTTTCTGAGAAGAACTAAGAGTTGTACGAGACAGGATCGTATGCGCAATGAGGATATTACAGGTATTCTCCATATATGATAAGATCCCGACATATCGCAGGGAACGGTTACAGGATCTGGACAGAATTGAGGATGGACGACTACCTGTGTCTATGCTGTGCTTCAATATAGACCCTTTGGTACAAGAGATGCAGGAAGACCGAGAGTGACATGGAGAGATACTCTGTGAAGACGGAACAGGCAAAGTGCCTACGCCGTGCGGTGAAGAAGAAGAATAAGAAGAAGCTTATCTACTACTTAAACGCTATAACTTGAACAGGGAACGTTGCACGTGATTCAACCCCAGTACGAGCGGGGCGGCGTTGGAGAAGTAACACACTGAGGATGGCTGTCGGGCCGAAGGAGTCAATTAACAACGATACGAGACATTCCCTGCGGAACCAACAACAGTAAGTGATTCGGGAGAAGAGACAATCGTACGCGGTTTTCCTCGTTCCGTAACTGCCGGCAATTTATCACTACGAAAATGCTGCTGCCACGCAACACAAATGTCCGTTTTTTGGACGTTCTTTTTTGTTCAAATTCTCCACAGATTTACAACGGAAAATCAGATTTATGAGACAGTCGGAAGCCGATAGCACTACAATGAAAAGGCTGGCGACAGCAGCGTCCACGATGCTGGGTCGTGAGACCTTACTTTAGACCAGGGTTTCTCATAGCGAGGGTCGCGATCCCATATGTGGTCGCGCAAATATATTAGGGGTCGCAGAAATTTTAGCAACACTAAAAATTTCCTGGACGCGCAACGACTGAAAATTAAGTTTGGCAACACTACACGTATTGCCAAATATTACACGTATCGTCTGTGGATATTATTTGTCAGATATTTTTGAAAAATTGAATGATAAACATCTAATTGTACATTATTCAAGGAAATCACTGTAACATATTAACGTTAAAATATAAAATTCAAACTTTTGTTTAAAAAGTGAACATATAGAAAAATAGAGAGGAAAATGGGTCTTGACAAAGGTTTACACCCATAGGGGCTTCTATAATTGAAAGTAACCTTTCCAAAGATTAAATTCTAAAAGTTATTAATTAATCATTTGAATTGCCTGGAGACAGAATTTCAAAAATACTTTCCCTTAAATTTCGATGTTGAAAACAAAATTGGGTCCATAAACTATACTCAATTGAAATGATTAATGTCCGTCATTTACCATTAAACATTGAAGAAAAATTTGTCGGGTTATATAGAGCGACACAGGAAAAAAAAAACGTTAAACGACTTCTGGCTCGGGATTAGGAAAGAATTTCCAACACTTGCTAAAATGCTAAAATGTCCCATACTTTTACCATTTTATACTACGTATTTATGCGAAGCGGTATTTTCAGCATTAACGTTTATAAAATCAAACCATCGGTCAAATTTCAAAAACGCTAAAGAAGCTCCACGTCCTGCAGTATCAAATATTGATCCAAGATTAAAGTGTTTATGTAAAAGTAAACAAGCATACACAGCTCATTAGTATGAATACTTGTTATTGTCTTTAATTTACCTCTGCTTAACAGTCCCTAAAGGACCCAGGCATAAGGTGCCTAAAGGCAAGGCCTTGGTATTGTCTTTAATACAAACTAAAATTATATTCTTTTGTATATCAAAGAATTGTTTTTGATTTTACCAAAGTTTTTTATGATTTATTATAAGCAAATATTTTAATTCGTATTCCTAGTTTATTACCTCTATACCCGGGGTCGCAAAAATATTTGTTCGGCAAAAGACCGCCAAGTGGAAAAGTTTTAAAAGCCATGCTTTAGACCTCCACAAAAACAGATTATAAAAATTACCAAAGTTTAGCTAACACAGGATAACACACCGCACGGAATTGTGCTAATTGCAGTAATAGGATGAATATGATGTTCAGCAACCGTTGAACGTCGACATCTCGAAATCCTTGATATATCGAATGTTTTTTATTTCCCTTTACATCCTCTATACAACTCCATGTTACTTTATACCTTTAGAACTGAGATATGTCTTAAAAGAAACCTGGACAATTGGAATTTTCGCCACTTTATGGGCCACTGCCTGAACCTCTACACGCGCACCACGACACTGTGTTCTTTTCATCGGTTTTAAGACGTGTCGTATCATTTCTTTTAGCACCAAACGTTTCGCCCACGTTACTGTGAACCATTCTCAATGGGTCGACTGAGACAGAACACAAATTGTTTACCCACTCATGCTTATACAGTAGGCACAAAAAATATAGAGGCAGTAAACGAGTTCATATATCTTGGCTCGCAGACAAACAGCACTAAAGCACACTAACCCTGAAATAAGAAGAAGAATATATCTTGCACATAAAACATATTATGGATTAAACACGCACCTGGCATCTAGCTTCATCTCAAGAAGCACGGAATGCAAAATTTACAAAACACATGAATAGGGAATTCTTCTTCTCCTCTTCAAGGATTAGATTATATAAACCTGTTCCATCACCCAATCTCATCCTCGGACGACCCACTACTACCAATGGTTTTATAGTTCAATGCCGCTTTCGGCAATCGATCATCTGTCATCCTTTGCAGATGATCCCACCACTGTCTTCTGTAAATTGAAATAATTTCAGTTATGTCCTTTACTTCGAGTTCTGCTCTGATATACTCATTCCTTATTCTATCTTGCAATGTATAATTTAAAGTATTTCGAAGAAACTGCATTTCAGCACTCTGAATTCTGCCGCATCCCTTTTTCGTCATGACCCACGCCTCACGCGCATAAATCAATGTGGGTATTGCAATTGTCTTATAAAATTTAATCCTTGTGCTGTGTCTTGTTTTCTTTTTAATATTTCTATGAATCGTACCACAAATATTCCTAAATTTATTTATCTTCCCTTTTATATGATATTCAGATTCAAGGGTGAAAATATCACAGGGAATTCAAGGGTGAAAATTATTTCTTTCAATGATCAAAAAAAAAAAACGAATTAACCAGACATTTTTACTCGGTAAGTCGTACAAAACAAATATGTACACAGAAACGCACACTCCAGTAACTATATAAAATTTAAAAAAGGATATTCGTAGAAGCAGAGAGGAACAATAATTAATTATAGAGTAATTGCACGCCCGTAAACGTGTGTGTGTGTCACGGACGCGCTCACCACATGTCATCTACTAACAACAAATTAAGTCCAACCTGTTATTATTAATAACAATAATTGCACTTCAAATTATATTTAAAAGCGGCAAGATGTGTGTGTGTGTGCGCGTCCGCTGTTACCAACAGGAAATATTTTCAACCTGAACGTCATTTCCTGCTGCTGCTGCTATATACAAATTAAAACATCCAAAAACTCAAAAATTTCTCGTAGGTACATCTCTCTCTCTCTCTCTCTCTCTCTCGCGCGCGCGCGCGCGGGCTAGCCTGCTCTCCTGTTGTCAACTACGCGTACATATATTCTGTTGCAAGTTGGGGAGGAGGTTTCTAGGTTCAGTAAAACAGAAGTTGAGGAATAAATGGACTATTCTGTACATATTCGTAATCTCTGTCGAGTAAACGGTCCAACGGTATCCGTCAGAAATTAGTAGAATCTTATACAGTACAGTCCCGTTTATCCGGATTTGACGATAGGAGCAGAAACAACAAACCGTCCGGATTACCAGAAATACTACAAGAATCTGCTTACAAGGACTTTTAAATGTACAGTTAACGGTTAAAATGTAGAGAAAGTGAAAACACGGACTTCTACAATAAACTGTTTACGCTCATTTTAGTTATTATTTCGTTTTCAGGGCAATGACGGACAAGCGTTTAATTTTGTCTTTCAGGATTATCTTTTCTTCCTGCTACACGCCCCGCGCCCGCATGTATTATCTTCTCGTGTCTATCCGGCAAGATTGTAGGCCTACCTTGTGTTTAACTGTACGCATTTCGATCGAATTTCTTTTTAAACTCTTACAGTTTTCTAGTTTTCACTTCTTTTCCCGACAATTCTTCACACGCAGGCCTATTATTCACTGTGACCTGTATATTTTTTCTCCACCAGGGGCGTATTTATGGGGGGGGGGCGAACGAGACCGGACCCCCTCCGCAGAGGATCGGAAAAAGCTGACGAATTTTGTTAATCTCTTAATTTTTACACTATTTTTTTCAGCTGTGTACACTAACATAATACTTACTCTTTTTTAAATATACAAACAGGTTATTTAACAGCATTTGCGTATAGGCCTACGCTTGAAATATGAAATATAGAAAAATTAATCCAGTCAATAACTATCTTCAAAACAATGTTTCAATAACGCGTATTTTTATTGTTTTACAACCGTTTACTTTAATGGGATTGATTTCAGGATGCTATCACACGGTTTTCAACCACTTTAAAGATAATGATGTTGATCGTGTTAACTTTTTTTTTTCTTTTGTATGAAGCCGACTCGAAAAAGGACCCCCCCCCCCCGAAACAAAATTCAAGATATCCCACTGTTCTCCACTCGGAATTAATATCAACTGTTAAATGAACTTAACGTAAACTGTCTTTTAATTTCTATCTGATATAATTTTTGTACATTATCGTCCATGAACTTCTCGGCGTTCCATTTATTTGTCTTATTAACTGTTAGTTACACCTAAACGGCTCAAAAAAAACTCCAACGATATGAACGACCTATAATGGAATTTCGCGAAACAGTTGACCTCCCACTAATCTATAATCGGGTTAATTATTAACGACTGTTCAACACTCAACGGACGACGGTAATAATAAAAATAATAATTAATAATAAATGTAATGGACAGGTGGAGTTGTTTAAATATCTTGGAAGTTTGATAAGTGAAGATATGCCCTGCACTCGTGAAATTAGAGCAAGAATTGCTATAGCGAAAGAGGCATTTCTTTCTTTCTTTTAATGGGCAGAAAAGACTGCTGTATGGCAAAATTAATAAGATTTAAGAAAAAGGTTGGCCAAATGTTATGTGTGGAGCGTTGCTTTATACGCTGCACAGACATGGACATTGAGGAAGGAGGATGAGAAAAGATTAGAAGCATTTGAGATGTGGGTTTGGCAAGCAATAGAAAAAGTAAGGTGGGCTGATAAAGTAAGGAACGATGAAGTTTTAAGAAGAACAGGGGAAGAGAGAAGAATCCTGAAGGTAATAGGCCTATAGGAAAAGTAATTGGTTAGATCATTGTTTACGAAGAGACTACTTGGTTACAACTGCCATGGAGGGTGTTATAGAAGGAGAAAAAAGAAGAGGGCGTAGAAGAATGAAGTTAATAGATAGCATTAAAATCAGAGTGTGTTTCGAAGAAACGAAAAGATTGGGATGCGATAGGACAGCTTGGAGAGCTTTTACCATTTGAAGACCTGCCTTAGGGCAGAACACCAAATAATAATAAAACGTAATGGAACGAGCGAGCGAGTCTCAGTTTTAACTCGACTGTTTGGTGTATCTGTGTCTGGCTGTCTATTTGATGTACGACCCACAACTTTTATACGCATCAACCGATTTTCGTAAAACTTGGGCCATTCGTGTCCACACATTTGTCCTCTTCTGCTTCAGCACTACAGCACAATGTGAGCCCGGCTACCTACACCAATCTTTTCCGAAATCCCATGTTCGCTGCCATCTCATTGTAACCCCTCACATCCATTCTTGTGAGGTCTTCTAGCACATCATCAAACCATCTTATTCTAAGTCGGCCCCTCTTTCTGCTTTTATAGATTTGCGCCCTCAGGATTTTCGTTGACATACGCTGATCATCCATCAGCTCTAGCCATTGTATTCCTTGAGCCTTTATGCATTTTACAATGTCCTCATGATTCAACAGCTCATCTATCTCCTGGTTATTTCTTATTCTCCATTCTTCGTCATCTTTAACCAGGTCATAAACATGCCTTACGATCTTCCTTTCAGACCTTCTTAGTGTTACTTCTTCCTTTTTTGTCAATGTCCATATCTCGCCTCATAAGTAACACTGGTCTGATAAGTGGCTAATATATTTTTATTTTTGTCTTGCAGCTAATGAGTTTGCTTCTCAATAGTCTACTGTTGGCACAATATGTCCTATTTCATATTTGTATCTTATCATGTATTGTCGTGTTTATGAACCCTTCATTATCTATCATGTTACCCAGGTATCTGAACTTATTAACTGCATCAAATGAATTATCCTGTAGTATCCTCTATGAATAAATTGTATAGTCCACATGTACCCTACACAACCCTATCGTTTTAGAGACTAATCATCCCATACACAGGGACCAGGGCGGACGACAAAAATATAACTGGGAGGGGAAAATTGTGAAAGAGTAGCAAAACCCCGCGCTGGATGTCGAAGGAATTTTAACCACAATCTAAACAAAGTGTTTTTCTTTTTTTTACAATTTCAAAATATTCAGACGTCAGGGACCACAAAACCGGTTACAATTTTGATAAAACGGCAAAAATTCACGTTAGTATCAAAATAAAGAGAATTTTACCTAACGTCTGATTGGTTTCTTAAGACTTGGAAATTACAACATTTTTGAAGAAAAGATCAAAATATTTTGAATTTTTGGAGTTTAATATACGATTGTAAGCTCTACAATTGTTATAGCCAACAACTACAGAAATAGCAACGTAATCAAGATTTTTGTAATTTCCCCATAAATGAAACAATCTAATATAGAAATTCATGTAATAACGAATGTAGGCTACTTTGTGAAAAACAGTCGGTGAGTTATGCAGCTCAGGAAGCTCACTTGTCATTTAGTTGAGCATACAAGTAAACAGAAGCAGCATTGGCATTGGCTAGTAACATGTGATTTGATGTAACGAAAAAGTTGGCGCTGTTATCGAATTGGCTGCGGCTATCAGAACGCAGCCAATCAGAGCGCGGAAACCTTGCGTACCGAAAGTGGGTTGGAATAAAAATAAACGGCGTCGTCGTACCGAACGAAAAATAATATCGCAATGTTTGCAAAACGTCCGCAACACGACCTTCACGTGACACGAGTAAAACTTCTCACAACAACGTTACACACTGGCGTATCAATGCGATCACGTGTCGCGCGCGAGGCAGTAACATACAGTATCTACATGAAATCGTTAATGACTCCCAATTACTGTTCACGCCCCGAGTTAATGGACTGACATTTGACCCCCACGACATCTTGTTCTACTGATTTTACGTACTATTACTATAATTCAGAAATGCTGTGCTCCAACGTGAAAGTGGGATTCCGTATATGCGTATGATGACAACAGATCACAGCTTTCAAAAAGCAGAATCGTACATAGGTCTATTATGTTCCCTGGGCTGCAGAACTCGCTGACTATTTTGGACGAAGTACATTCGTTATTACATACATTTCGATATTACATCATCATCATTATCTTCACAACACGGTATAGACAAGGTGCTGCCTGTCCCGCCTTCAAAGATCCTCCACCCATGTCTTCTGGGTCTACCCACACACCTGTCTCCTACAGGTTTGTATTTCCAGACTTGTTTGGCGCGTCTGGAATCTGACATTCTTTCTAAATGTTCTTTCCACAGTTGTTTGTACTCTTTTAATTTGTCATTCAAGTTAAAAACTTGTAACTCTTCTCTTATGGCCTCTTTTTTTTTTTATACAGTCAAGTTTAGAACACCTATTAATTCCTCTTAAGAATGCCATTTCCGAGGCCTGTATTTTACTGTCTTGTTTTTGGTTGTTTTTGTTTGGTTGTTATTTGGTCGGCTGTAATGCTGCGTCCTATTGTTATAGGATTATATTTTGCTGCTGCCATGCAGTTGTGTGTTGGGGTATCAATGCCAAGGGGAAGACAACCCTGAATAAAAATTACCGGGAGTCATGGCCCGTACGGAGGCAGCTCCACCACATGACTTACCCACCTATACGCTGGTACCCTATAATAGGGAATTAATTTGATTTACTTGCAACTTTCAAACAACACAGCAGGACGGAAATAATGATGAACAGTATTAGATAATTCTTTAATTATCAGAAAAATTACGAAAATCCCGACTGCTCTACTATTTTTTGTTTAGTAAAGTACCACGAATTGTATAACAATCGTACAATAAACGCTAAAATAATGTTAACACAAGTAATCGGTTTTGTGTTAAAATTCCCTGTAATCTACCTATCTGCCTCCGTCCAAAAATTTGAAATTTTCAAAAATGAACGCTATCAAATTACTAAAGAATATTAAGTAACATCTGAATTCAGTATTGACTTTTGGAAAATAAAATATTTTGGGACGCTAGAGCAAAAAAAGATTAAAAATTTGGAAAAATGTGGAAATCTCGCAGGGTGTCGGACTAATAGAAACTCTAACCAAAATCCGAATGTTTCGAATTTTTAGTGTTCATTGTGAGCTCTACAATTGTTATACAGTCGATTCCGCTTTGTCGGGACACAGCGCGACTGTATCAAGTTGGCCCAATTAAGAGGCTGGCCCTATTATCCGAAATTTCTAAAAAGGAAGCAAATAAGCTTATAAACCAAAAATTTCGAAATAAAGGAAATCAAACATAACTCTTAACTATACTAACACCGCAATTATAAGATTTGTTACTAATGAAGTACGTCTAAGGGAATACAGTAATAAATATATAACAATACTACAATTATTGCAGCATAATGAAATAGTATGAGGAGGCCTATTTTTAATAATTCTGAAGGCCCTAGTGGCAGCTGTAGTTGGGTTGGGTTATGGTATGTCGACAAGGACAAACACAGAAAGTCTTAAACCGAACACATGTCGTCGGGTTGTTGGTAACAATGTTATGGTTGTTATTGTTATGGTTTGTAGCCCTCATGATAAAAAAAAACTCGTGTAAATTACGATAAAAAAGGGCTTATTACTTCTATTTAAGAACTGGACCGAATAACCGGAGGTCCGGACCTATTAAGGGAAGCAACTTTCTCTGTGCAACCGTGTTTTGTTACTGTATTTTGAATATTGGCCCAATAAAGTGGCTGGCCCTAATAACCGGTGGTCTCATTAACCGCAATACACTGTATTACTAAAGAAATTATAGAGAAATCGCGATCATTGTAATTGTTCTTATAACTAAAAAATTATCTAATATCAAAATTTACGTAATTCTAAACGTACTTCGTTCAAATTAGTGAGCGAGTTTGCAGCTCGGGGAGCATAGTAATACCAACAGACTGTATGTACTTGACACTTCTTCTCCGGGAAGAACGTGTCAGTTACCACGTAGCCGAGCGGAACTCTGTACCGCGGGGGAAATGTGTACAGACGAAGATCGAGGATTACGAAAGCTGGAGGAGCGCGTGCGGGTGTCATGATGTCATATAGCAATAAGAATGGTCGCGTTTGACTTACCAATTAAGTAACAACGTGATCGCTACCGGAACATCTGTTTGGGCACCTCGTGTCTATAAATCATAGGATACTACACTAGTTCGGAGGCTCCATTTAGGCACGCACACACAATGGTCGCGCAGGCGCGCTACTAGTTCAGACTTCCTCCTTCACCCCCCGGCCAAACGTTTCATGCTGTGGTTTCTCTTTTTCTTTATTAATAGCGTGAATCTATAACGATACCGCCCCTTCCCACTCCACCCCCACCATCACAAGAATTCTGCGACTTCTTTGAGCGTTAGTTATAAAATTAAACAAATAATTCAGATTGCTTTTTATGTAACGGATTTTTAAAAATACCCACCAACCCGATAACCCATATTCAGTTATAAACATTCAGTGACGGAAACTCTACAACGTCTCTTGTTGTTTTTACCGGTTTGTCAAACCAAATAATAAACTGTAATAAACTAGTACGAATCTATCCGGCCGTTTGTAACTGTTACAGAGTTGAAACATCTAGTAAAACATAAACGGTTTTATTTGGGGTCTATGCACATAGGCTATAGCTCGGAAAACTGGACTTTGAGGAAAGTGGAGATTAGCTACCCTGAAGCTTTTGAGATGTGGTGATAGAGGAGTGCCTTAGACTACCATGGACGGAAAGACTACCTAATGATGAGGTTCTGAAGTGTGTGTGTAAAAAAAGGATATTAATTGCATCCAAGGAGTCAAGGGAGAGGTAGTACCTCTGTACCGGGTTGACTGGACACTGGTCCTCACAAATTTCCAAGGTTGGATGAAGCGATGTTAGCTCCCGAAGGAGCCCTTAGCCAAGACCGTACTGCGTGGTGAAGTGCCACATCCTACAATAGCTGACCCTGTTGATGTAGAACAGTACGGATCTAGACCGGAAGGTCGATAAATTTTCCTGGCGGAGAGCGCAGTAGTAGCCACCAGTACCAAGTTAGGACGTAAAAGAAGTGAGCCTGGACAGGCGTATCTTTGGAGTATTACAGGCGGGAATCTAGTTGGAATTAGTCTGCTGTGATACTGCGTCCTACTGTTATAGAATTGTATTTTGCTGTTGCCTTGTAGTTGGGTGTTGGAGCATGAAAGGCTAGGGGAAGACAATCCTGAATAAAAATTACCGGGAGCCATGGCCCGTAAGGGGGCAGCCCCTACACGTGACTTACCCATCCATAGGCTGTTACCCTACAATGGGGAAATTAATTTAATTTACTCACAACTTTCAAAGTGTGGGTTGACCAAGGATGAGATGGCTACAGGATCTTTAAAGGCGGAATAGTCAGCACCTTGCTTATGTCGTATTGTGAAGTCGATGATGATGATGATGATGATGATGATGATGACGACGACGACGACGACGACGATGATGAATTGAATCCATTGTGGAAAGGAGAGGCAATACGCTCGGTCACGTGCTACACCATTCAAACTGGTTCACCGCCAATTATTTACTATTGTGAAAACTCTGTGAAGAATTGTATAGAAGTACAAGTTTCCACAAACTTGGTATCTCATTCTAAAGAGCAATTTATGGTCGAAGGGCGTAGTGGGAGGGAAACACTCTGGCAGGGTGGGGTAAAAGAAGGAAGAAGGTATGCGGTGGTCTACAGAAAGGAAGAAACTACAAGCGTACCAACCTCTGGGTTGAGGAGAAGAACGAGCTACCGTGGTCCTCACCGTTTATTCTCTTCACTGCTGTCTTCTTCAGCACTGGCTTCCAACAACAATCTTCTCCAAAGTCTTCTATCCACTGCCATCTCAGTCTCATATCCATTCTTCTGAGATCTAGCATTTCATCGAACCGTCTTATCCTAGGTCGGCCCCTCTTTCTGCTTTTATAGACTTGCGCCCTCAAGGCTTACTTAAGGATTACATAACATAAGGCTTACTTAAGGCTTAGACTTACATAAGGATTTACTTCAGCATACGCTAATCATCCATCCGCTCTAGGTGACCTAACCATTGTATTCGTTGGGCTTTTATGAACTTTACAATGTCCTCATGATTCAATAGCTCCTGGTTATTTCTTATTCTCCATTCGTCACCTTCTCTAACCGGGCCATAAACACGTCAAACCATGTTAGTGTTGCTTGTTCCTTTTTTTATCAGTGTCCAATCTCGTCTCCCTAAGTAATAACCGGTCTAATACGTGTCGACTACTGAGTTTGCTTCTCACTATTTTGCTGTTGGCATCATATGCCCTATTTCCTATTACTATGCTGTCAAGTATTGTCGTGTTTATAGCCCCTTTATTATCTATCACGTTACCCAGGTATCTGAACTTATTAACTGCATCAAATGAATTAGCCTCTATGCATAAATTATATAGATTTCTTCTCCTTTCTGATGCTGATGCAATTTCCATCAGCCACTTCCTTTACCTATACGGCTACACTCTACATCTACACACACACGCACTACTCTACCTCCAATGTGCCTCCATCTTCTTCGCTTCCAGCCTGCACTGGCGTGCGTCTCCATACATCCTTCCATTTGGCTGAAGGGGATCAGTCCGACACTTGCCCTTTGGGACAAGTCTCAAATAACACGAAAAAAATCTGATGCATAAATCAGCATGTATTTAGTTTTGCTGATATTTTTACAGCTTTGAGTCCCATTCCAGCGGATTTTTTTTTCACGTCAACTATCTGTTGAATTGATCTGTCTATTGTCACATCGTCGGCGTAAGGGTATCGTCAAAACATGAATAAATGGTCTAGGGGCGTAGTGGGGTAAAAGAAGGAAGAAGCCGTACACACTAAGAAAGAAACTGGAAGCCCACCAACCTCTGGGTTGAGAAGTCAGCCTGGTCCTCATCGTTTATTCTCGTCACTGTTGCACGCCAGTTATGTCGGTGTACAATATGCACAACGCACTACATTGTTATTGTTGTGCACTATAGATAACATATATACTTATTGGTAAATAAACAAGACATTACGACGCTAAACACAATGTTGTAACATAACTACACCGGACTAGCTATTTGCTGACGCGTGCGTAGTGTAGTAATGTTGATTTATTTACGTGTCCGATGCGATGCGTCAGGTAGTGGGGCGTCTGTGCACCCATGGCTGAATTGCAGCTTCCGGGACGTGCCCGATGAAAACAATGATGAACTTTCTGTAAACAAGTTCCTAAATACTGGGAAGGCCACGCCAACGCGGTTAACCGCAGAGGCGCCGGAATTTTAAACAACTTTATTTTTAAGGGGTTTAGGTCATGGTAGTACTGCCACTGGTGACGAGGCGAACGGCAGTTGCCGCCCGCGCCGGCCCAGTACGCAGGGACCTTGAGGCGCCGGTCGTACCCCGCGACGAGGGAGGGAACCTCCGTGCCACGGTAACAACACCACGCAGTGTGCCAACATACTTGGGGAAGGATAGACTGAGGAGGGAAGGTAACATGAAAAGGAAGTTACTGGGGCTAGTTATATAGCAACAAGATTTAATATTGGGGGGGTCATACAGAATCGCCCGAGGGCGTTTGACTCTAAAAGGGTTAGTGGCTCAGACGTACTAATGGTCCTCAGGAAGGGGAAGGACGAGGTCGCTGCAGAAGCAACGAGAGTTTCGGCGAGAGAAGGAACTCGAAGGCCCCCACGAATAACAGTACGCGTCCAATGAATACAGGCGAGCATTAAGCCTCGTTCATACTTGATGATTTGTATCCGGAAACATTGTATACAGACTGTATCCTCTTGTATCTCATTTGTTTGTGGCAGTGTTTTGAGATTGTCTGAAGACAGTTTGCAAACAGTCTACAGACAGTCTTCATACAAAACTGATGTTTCTGGAGACAAAATACAAAGTGTCTTGTTTGTCATTCAAATGGAAAACGATACAGAAAACATAACTGCGTAATGCAGAAATAAAGAATCACCACTAGTAAAATATCTTAAAATTACAGCAATACGTATTGTAGGTAAAACTGCGGCCCTGACTGCCTAGAAATCATAGGTAATAAATACAGTTTGCAAAAGAACCCAGTGGAGTTATTCTAGTAAACGATCGGAAACTAGCACAATCCTCAAGCCTAAGATCTGAGAATAAATTCTGTCTTAATCGGAGTGCGAAGGACAAATGAAACTGGCGGAGGTTCGTTCAGGAAGCCAGGACTCACTCACGTGTTGTAACAGAGTTTGATTACGTTCACGTTAATCTAAGAATTTCAGTTAACTTTAAATAATTCAAATTTTCGCATTATATTACATTTAGACGTTACGAACCGGTAATATGTCCCCTGAAACCTTATACGCACGTGAATTCTTCGGAACCCTTTCCACAGAAAAAAAATTCAAAGTAGAAAGAAGACCATTAAGAAAAATTTGTGACCTAAAACAAATGAAAGCTTTTAAATTTAGATTAAAACCAAATAAAGAAATGCTGACAAGAAGATTACAATTTTATGGACAAAGAAGAAGAAGAAGAAGAAGAAGAAGAAGAAGAAGAAGAAGAAGAAGAAGAAGAAGAAGAAGAAGAAGAAGAAGAAAGTGTGCAACTCGGTCCGAAATCGCGTTAACGGAAAGACGTTTATTTTTAATATTATATAATGGTAAAAACAAATAAGTTATTCATGACAGTTTAGTAAACATCATTCTGACTCAGACGGCCAAAGTACGAAAAGCGACCGGGCACATCCGCCTTACCCGCCCAGACTGTACTACCCCACGCAGACGCTCATTGACTTTACGGCAGAGCGCACACTACCTCATTAACTAAATAAACATCACTATAAAATGGTCACTTAACGTTTTTTTGTAACTTATAAATCGATACAGAAAACTTATGAACTTTAAAACGAGGCCAAGTGCGGTTTATTTCGATTATTCGGTAACGAGAAAAAGATGTTTTACAAAATTGATAACAACCTTCTAACACAGATAAGAACTTGTAACTTTACACACGTGTTAAAAACATCGCATTCTGACGCCGCGTTTTTTTATGTATTTTTGATTTTAAAGTTGAGGTTTCCTTAGAATAGGTTTAAAAACGGTCACTTTTTTATTCTTACCAATACAACTCTGACAAAAAAATGACGAAAAAAATATTTAATTAACACCGTTCAACGCACAATGAAATAAGCTAAAAATTGGTGTAATTTTACTTAAGATCAGTGTACCTGTTAACTTAGAATTAAACTCGGGTGCACATAGTTTCTGCGGCGACAGTAAATATGTTTGCAATCTGTGTATGTTAAAACACGTTTGGTTTGGACAACAGCGCCCAACAGCGTGTTGTGCATTATCAGTAACAGTCACTCTTCTACTATACATACTCATATTCTCCTGGTGCCACTGAACCGTTTTAGGATACAAAAAAACATCTGCTTACGTTGGCGAAAACATGTGAACATGCGGGATCATAAAAAAAAATGAAAGGGCACAATGTTTGTCGACGACAAAATAGTCGGTCTATTTTTATGATTTGAAATCAAACGTAGTTTCAATAATGATCAAACAGAACAGAAGAGAGCAGAGCGCTTGCTTATCTGGGTTATTGCACAATCGTGTTCGCCACTCACTACTACCAAAACTATTTACGCATCAGTTTTGCGGCGACCAGCGGAGCGTCATCAATTTCGCAGGAAACTATTTCGTGCGTTGCCTACATATATCGACTCCTTGTTCTTAAACACGTTTCGTTTGTATATACCGGCCCATACCAATGTATTGAAGTTTCTACTAAACAACAAGTCGTTAACAGCTTTGTATATGAACAAAACACGCGACTGGAAAAAAAGATCTTTATATACACTGCTACAGTAAGAATACAATTTACGAAGACCAACACGTAATTAATTTACTTATATTTTCTCATAATTATTCTTGTTGTAACAAATAATAATAATAATAATAATAATAATAATAATAACAACAACAACAGAAACACTTCCTTCTTCTATACATGTATATTCTTTTTTTTTTTTTTTTTAAGATAATTTACAATCTTTAGACAGTATTAACTATTCTAAAAATAACAGTTAATACTGTCGAAACATTGTAAATTATATAAAATATATTATGTGACATTAGAGTGGACACCACAAAAAGTGTAAGAAAAGCTTTTCTAATATTTACAAATTTCAAAACCCTTTTGTAGAAACTCGAATAAAAATAACGTACTACAAATAACCTGCCATACAAATCATAACTCATATACCACTGAAATACAAATATCTCTTATAGAAAAATAATGTAATAAAAAGGATGTAATGTAAATAAGGAATGTGTATTACAAAAAACAACATCATTTAAAACTATTTTATGTAGCTGTAAAATTATTTGCATAAATTTTGCTTATACGTATACCAGGTTTCATAATTGTCTTTCTCGATGTAAAAAGAAATGTTTATTACAATACAAACCATTTTAGGTCAGAGTGATAATAAACAGATAGAATTTATTTAAAAAAAAATGTCTTTATATTCAGGTTTAAAACATACGCGGCCGGTGTCTTGAAACAAGAAAAGAGACGGTGCCTGCTGAAATTTTGTAAAACGCTAGCAGCAGCACCCCCGCGTATGTACGGGGGTGAAATCTGGGTTACAGCAAAAGCACAAGGCAGAAGAAAACAAGCTCCAGCAGAGCATATTTTAAGCAATGCGGCACTAGTGGCAGCTATTAGTACCGGTGCCGAAAAGTGAGAAAAAAGGGGGAAATCAGCAAATCACGAAGGCGCATTGACATTTGCATATATTAGCTTTTGTACAAACGAGGTTGTACAAAGCTGCAATGAATTAATTTCTAGGTGTGCGACTTGCAAATGTTCAGGAAGATAATTTTTCAATACTAAAGAAATTTTTTAAGTGTAAGAACTGCTCCAGAAATGATAAGTATGATGCGTGTGACCATGGCAAATCTTTTTGGGTGTGGATTCTGTTGAATCATTTGCTGATGACGTGATTGCCTTACATGCGTCAGAGAAGCTTCCTTCACCGTCAAATGTGAAAACCCCATCTGCTATATTGTATCACTTCTTAAAAGTGTCAGAGCCTGGTTCGGTGTTTTCAAAGCTCGTACAAACATACATGTGTTTGCACCACATCGCTCTGGGCCTGAACGAGCGGTCTGTCCACACTACGCTTAAAACAAACAATCATCCTACAGCAGGAATACACTGAATTCCATCATGTAGGCCTATATCGCCCCAAATGGAGTGGGTACTGCATTTTTTTACCCAAGGCCAGTAATGGCAATGTTTTTACAAGCTAAACTATACAAACATCATGATTAAATCAAGAAGTTTTTTTCAAAAGACTATATTTTTATTGTGTGTCCAAGCAGCCATGGGCCCTGAAGGATTAAGCGACCATCGCACCCCCCTCCACACACACACACACACACACACACACACACACACGTGCAGCCCGTCCTACCTGCCGCTCAGTGTTTAGTAGAGCTCTGTGTCGTGTATTTCTGTGTTTCTATATCAAGTCCTATTTTCTTGTTTAAAAGTATAGTGAGTTCCTTATGTGTGTGTTTGAATTCTCTAATGATGTCTTGTGGCAAGTCAAAAGAAACTTGCAAGAACAATAGTCGCTTCTGTGATTCAATACTTTTATTTGGAGAAAAATAACTTAGGCCCTTTAAAAGACGTCAAAAAGGTTTTGGAAAGAGTGTCTGACGCTTGCGGTGTTTCATATGGGACAGTAAAACGAATAAATACTGAACTAAAGGCCGAAATTACAGTACAAAGTAATGAGACAGAACAAGCCTCTTGCGAAGATGACACCGAAACGGTGGCGGCAGTCATCGACACAAGATGGTGGAGATGTCACCAACTCTCTACAAAAGAAGAGACGTATATTAATTAGTACTCCCAGGAAGAAGAATCCTCAAACACCTCGGAACCGACCTGTTACGGAAGTGGATGACTTCGGAAAGTCAGCCATACGTCGCCACATCATGAGATACTACGAAAGAAAAGAAGTGCCCACCTTAAGAAGACTGCAGGTTTCTCTGAAGGAAGCTGGACTTTTTAATGGTGGTAAGTCTTCCTTAGCCACCGTGTTGAAGGACTTGGGATTCCCATATAAGAAGTTCAATACTAGGAAGGTGTTAATGGAGAAACCATCCATCGCTCTGAAAAGATGCCAGTTTCTTCGGAAAACACCCAATATAGACCTAAAAACCACTGTGTTCCTGGACGAAACCTGGGTTAATGAAAATATAAGTCACGATAAGGGTTGGACTGATGGAAGTGTGAAGGGAACTTTGAGCGCCCCACTTGGAAAAGGTAAACGTCTGAAAGTTTGTCACGCGGGGAGTCAAGATGGATGGATCAAAGCGCCACCGCTTATTTTTCAGTTTTGTAAGACCGGTGATTACCACGAAGAAATGGACTCCAAAGTGTTCGAAAATTGGTTTTTCAACATTTTAATCCCGGCGTTATCGCCTGGCACTACTATAATTATGGATAACGCCCCTTATCATTCGAGAGTGGAAAATAAGGCACCGACATCGAATTCTACCAAAGATGAAATGATAAGGTGGCTGAATGACAGAGGAGTGTGCTTTCCGCCTGCTCTAAGAAGCCGGAACTTTATAACGTTGTGAAAATGCACAAACCCCCGCATCCCACCTACTTCATTGATTCCAAAGCAGCAGAATTGGGATTCAAAGTGATCCGCCTTCCACCTTATCATTGCCAGTACAACGCAATCGAGATGGTCTGGGGATATTTAAAACATTACGTGAAAGAGAGAAACAAAACTTTTAAGTTAAAAGACGTAAAATAACACTATTTGGAAGCTGTAGCTGCTGTGACGCCAGAATTGTGGGATAAATATGTAAAAAACGTGAAGAAGCTGATGGACGAAGATTGGAAAAGTGAAGGACTTAACGATCTCAGTGTTCGAGACTTAATTATAAACTTGTGTCCTGGAGATAGTGAGTCTGAAAGTGATAGTGACACTGGAGACGACGATGTTGGATGCGCAGTTTTACAGTAAGTTAGTGGGGTTTTCTTCTCATAGCATCCTTTGTAATATTTATCGTTATTAATTTTCTTTTAATTTAATAGACCAATTCAAAACAATTCCGTCCATTTATTTACTTGTTGCTTCGTTAATTTTGTAGAGATGAATATTATGTTTTTGACACGTTTGAAGAAGCCACCCTCCTATAACTGTTATTGTACCTGTATATTGTAAAATGTCGTAAGCATTTTATTTAAACTTTCCTTTTAAGATATAAATGAATTTTTGCCATATAAATTGTAACGCAATTTGTTATCGTTTCTTAATTATTGTACTTGACTTTGAATTTTGCATACAGTGTTTATCACACATAGAGTTATTGTAAATTTGTACGATGTTACAACTGATTCAAATAAAGTCTAAAGAACCACTTTCAAATAGTCAAGTTTTTAATCTAACCCAATGACCTTTAAACTGCTTTGGAGTGTCACAATGACACCGTGTTTGGACTCATTTTTTAAGGAATAATATGTAGAATTTAAAAATTACAATATTAATTGGATAAAGATAAATATTTAAAAATTCGTAGTTTTGGAGTCCAGTGCCTAGTAGGTGACTCATAAAAGAACCATTAGCGGGTGGTGGGCCGGGCTGCGCGCGTGTGTGTGTGAGTGCGCGTGGGGGTGCGAGGGTCGCCTAATCCTTCAGGGGCCATGGCTGCTTGGACACACAATAAGTTTGTACCTTTAATGTGAATTAAGGAAATACTCTGTTACTAGCATACTTTTTCCTTTTTCTTTCTTAACTAACTTATTTAGTTGTAAAGCAATTTAATTTGAAATGTTTATGCATTTTTCATTTTAAAAAAATTACTTAAATTTAAACAAACTTATAGTGTTTAAGCGTTTGCCCATCTCAGTCTATATATATAATTACAATACTTTATATTTTTCAAGCAGACCAGTGATAAAGGCTTTGGATTTGTAACACGCCTCCATGTAGTATTAATGTGCACATCACACTGTAATGTACTTATAGAATATTACATAATTAATTATAATGAATTCATTTGAGTATTTGTGGTGTTAATTTTCCTAATGTCTAAAGCATTTGTGTCTGTTTTTAGAGTTAATTTCACGAGTAAAGAATGAAGATGATCATGGTCAAGTTAAATTCAAATTACATAATTTTCAATATTATGTAAAAAATTTACACACACACCACACACTGGTTGGTTTAGTGCCGCCTGGTGCAAATTTCCTAAAATATGCTCTGAGCTCAAGAGATGAAGTTTTTAAGAAGAGCTGAAGGATGTAACCTGAGAGATATGATAACTAAAAAGTATAAGAACTTTAAATATTTGATTTCAACAACAACAAAATACAAAAAATAATTAAATGGAACGAGAACAACTGGAAAGGATGGAAGAAAATAGCTTACCTTTAAAAGCCAAAATATACAAAGCAAGAGGAAGAAGAGTGGACCAAGAAAGAGACGGAAACCGTAACGGACAACAAGCGTAAAACGCGTAGTAGAGATGACGATGATCTTATTTTAATTGCATTGTCATTATCTTCGGAGCTTGGAATCCGGAGCTACGACGTTTTCGCTTGGTATGCGAACTACCAAAAATGTTACACGTTTCGAACGCAAACCGACTTTCCTCCCAGAAATAAACTATTTAACTTTGTAGCGTCTCCGTATCTTTATCTAAAAAAAGTAATAATAATAAATAAGTGTTTAAAAAGAATCTGCATACTGAGATTTGGGTTTTATAAAACGGATCTGTTTATTTAATTATACATTTGTGTTTACAAAGAACAATAACCATGTATGTTCACAGACCTGATTACCATAATCACGTAGTGATTACCATACCATTAGTTACTTTTTCACACCCGTAATGTATTCCACTTAAATGTTAATGGCTCTCGGGTAAATTTCCGCGATTTTCACTGTTCATAACAACGCCTTTTTTGGTGTAACGTAGGTCGTCTCGCTGACACTACGATGCAACACTCTCAGTGGCTTGATTGAGACGAGACCTCATCGTAATACCAGCGAAAAACGTTGACCGAATGCTGAGTTCAACAAAGGATTTACCAGTCCGAGTCTGACTGTCCAGAACATTTTATGATTGGTCACTCTACAACTGACACTTTGTTGTTTGCGGACTATCAGGCTACTCTGTCGGACTCTGAAATGGATGGACAGATTGCAAATGGGTATACATTTGTTAAATCGAATCTGCAAGACTCTGGATTGCAAATATCCACACTTAAGACCAAGGTGGTAGCTTTTCATGGAACTGATCCCATACGGCCAAAAATTGTTATAAATGGTACTGTCTTGGAACAAGTTACCAATTTTGAATACCTGGGCTACAATGTGTCTTACAATCCAAGCAACCACGTTGTAAATAAGTTGCATAAGTTCAACCTTATGTGCGGGACCATTAGACGAACTCAAAGTCAGCAAGTAAAGGAACACACCTAAAATTCTACAACGTGGCCAGGCCAGTCGCATCCAAGCGGCTGAAATGAGATTTCTCAGGCACGTGGCAGGGTATACTCTCCATGATCATAAAAGAAAAACAGATATACGGCAGGAACTGAATATTAAGAGTATACTCGACAGGATCGCCCAGTACCGGCTGAATTGGTGGAAACATCCTTGTCGAATGGATGACTGCCGCGTCCCCAAACAACTATGGAACTATAAGTCGAGGGGACGGAGAGGTGTGGGACGTCCGAGGAAGCGCTGAAGTGACCAGCTCTACTCTTTGCCTATTTGAGACCGTAACAAACCATTCTTGGTTTAATTCCTGAAGATGATGATGAGTCTGACTGTCGTAGTACACGAGAGTTTTCTGTCTGTTAACGTATCTGTCTGTACACTGTACCTGTCTGTAAGTTATATGCAGTGACTTCATATTTCTTAATATTCTTCTTTCTACTTGTAATATTTTTCCTGTGAAATAGATCCCCAAAAATTCACGTGCATATAAGGCGTCAGAACATATTACTGTTTTATGCTGCCTGAATGTTACGCATTAATGTTTATAACAACAACAAAATATCGGTATAACAACAAAATCAACAGACCTTGAGTTCTGTATAATTCAAAAAGGTATGCAGAAGAGTAGTTGATTCTGTTTTAATATACGGCAGTTATCGTTCGTCATAAAAAAAATTACCCTTGATAAAACATACAATGTTGCTGGTAAACAACCCTATTCCCTTAACCGATCTTCACCAAAACCAACAGGTCTTGAGAACTCTACATTTCAGGGCTGTATGCAAAATATTATATGATTCTGTTTGAATTTGCGGCTGTTATCGTTTGCCATATAAAATACCCTTGATAAAACAAAAAACGTGTCTGGTAAACTACCCCTTTCCCTTAACCGATCTTCACCAAAAACAATAGGTCTTTAGTACTCAACAAAACAGGGCTGTATGCAAAAACGTATTTGATTCTGTTTGAATTTGCGGCTCTTATCGTTTGCCATAGAAAATACCCATTTAAAACATAAAACGTTGCAGGTAAACTACCCCTTTCCCTTAACCGATCTTCACCAACACCAACAGGTATTTTGAACTCTACAATACAGGGCTGTATGCAAAACATCATTTGATTCTGTTTGAATTTGCGGCTGTTATCGTTTACCATAGGAAAATATCGGTATGGAGAACCATACATGACTTCCATATTCTAAGATTTATATTTAAATCTTAATATCGCCTGCCAAGCGCGATATATTTTCTCTTATACATGATTTACATTAAAATGAAAAAATTTTAATTTTATTGCCTGGCAACAAAATTATTTTATTTTTAACAATTACCATTGTTTGAAAAAGTTTAAATAAATTTTCAAGTACTTTACTCTTGTTAAAACGTAAAAGGTTGCTTGTAAACTACCCCTTCCCCTTAACCGATCTTCACCAAAATCGAAAGTCCTTGAGACCTCTACAATTCAGGGATGTATGCAAAAAATTATATGATTCTGTTTGAATTTGCGGCAGTTATCGTTTGCCATAGAAAATACGCTTGATAAAAAAACGTTGCAGGTAAACTACCCCTTCCCCTTAACCGATCTTCACCAAAAACAATAGGTCTTGAGTACTCTACAAATCAGGGCTGTATGCAAATAATCTTTTGATTCTGTTTGAATTTGCGGCTGTTATCGTTTGCCATAGGAAATACCCTTGTTAAGACATAAAACGTTACAGGTAAACTACCCCTTTCCCTTTACCGATCTTCACCAAAACCAATAGGTCTTGAGAACTCTACAATTCAGGGCTGTATACGAAACATTATTTAATTCTGTTTGAATTTGCGGCTGTTATCGTTTGCCAAAAAAAAAAATTACCCTTGATAAAAAACCGTTGCAGGTAAACTACCCCTTTACCTTAACCGATCTTCACCAAAAACGATAGGTCTTGAGAACTCTACAATTTAGGGTTGTGTGCAATATATTATATGATTTTGTGTGAATTTGCGGCTGTTATCGTTTGCCATAAAAAATACCCTTGATAAAACAAAAAACGTGGCAGGTAAACTACCCCTTTCCCTTAAACGATCTTCACCAAAAACAATAGGTCTTTAGTACTCAAGAAATTAGGGCTGTATGCAAAAACGTATTTGATTCTGTTTGAATTTGCGGCTCTTATCGTTTGCCATAGAAAATACCCTTAGAAACATAAAACGTTGCAGGTAATCTACCCCTTTCCCTTAACCGATCTTCACCAAAAACAAAAGGTCTTGAGAACTCTACAATTTAGGGCAGTATGCAAAACATTATTTGATTATGTTTGAATTTGCGGCTGTTATCGTTTGCCATAGTAAATACCATTGTTAAAACATAAAACGGTACAGGTAAACTACCCCTTTCCCTTAACCGATCTTTACCAAAATCAACAGATCGTGAGAACTCTACAATTCAGGGCTGTATGCGAAACATTATTTGATTCTGTTTGAATTTGCGGCTGTTATCGTTTGCCAAACAAACAAAATTACCCTTGATAAAAAAAAACCGTTGCAGGTAAACTACCCCTTTCCCTCAACCGATGTTCATCAAAAACAATAGGTCGCGAGTACTCTACAAATCAGGGCTGTATGCAAAAAATTATTTGATTCTGTTTCAATCTGCGGCTGTTATCGTTTGCCATAGGAAAAAAAATCTACACACACACACACACACACACACACACACACACACACACACACACACACACACACACACGGACACACACACAGACACTTTTCGGAAAACGACTTTTTTTCATGTTTTGAGTGTAGTAGAATCAGAATCTGCAATAATCTCGAACACGATTTTTTTTGCCATCACCATACTTCCATTCCTTAAGGAATATGGAAGTAAAATATCGGTATGGAGAACCATACATGACTTCCATATTCTAAGATTTATATTTAAAATCATTTTCAGCCAAACAGCCAGGGAAGGAATTTTAACAAAAAAATACTTGTTTGTTGCCAATAACGTAGTACACATATAAAAAAAAATTATCCCCTCCCCCTTCAACTATAATTTTGATTTATAGAAAATTACCCCCAGCCCGTTCAACTAGCCTCTTCATTTATAGATATTTCATCTACGTTTCTACAGTGGATTATTAAAATCTTATCAGGATACTTTATCAAAATTAAGTACTTTACTCATGTTACAACAAAAAATGTTTCAGGTAAACTGCCCTTTCCCCGTAACCGATCTTCACCAAAATCAACAAACATTGAGTTCTCTATAGCTCAGGCACATATGTAAAAAATTATTTGATTCTGTTTGAATTTATGGCAGTTATGGTTCGTCATATAAAAAATTACCCATGTTAAAACATAAAACATGAGATTTATAAAACATATCTAAGATTTATATTTAAAATCATTTTTGAAATAAAATATTTTCATAGAACCTACTAACGCTGGGGAAATCTGAGGAGCCAATCAGAGTTGGGCCTACCTGTCACTCTGCTGAATTTGGTGGAAAGCCCTGTCACTGTCGTCAAAGTATCAGCCTTGACAGGGTCCTCTTTTTCTGCAAAATGGGAGAGGCTTGAGATGGAGTGAGTGACATGGTCCCCACCTCAATGAAGAACCCATTGTTTTATAAAAATATATTTAAATTTTGAAAACTGAAAATTCTTTTCTTGTTGTAAATATTTATATTTTACTAGCGAGTACCCGGCATGCGTTGCAATGCCACTCAAAGAAAGAAAGTGTTTGTATATATATAATATATAAAGACTTCGTTCGCATGGTCTTCAATTTAATGCGATAATATATTTAGAACAGAATCTATTCCATTGGGTTGCCATAGTAACCAGATCTAATAAGTTAGTTTTTTAAGACTCCAAAGGACCCCCCAGAGGATCGTATCGAAAAAAACACCTGTCCTATGTTGGTTCTCCCGTTGCGTAAAATATTTGTGCCAAGTTTGGTTGAAATCGGTCCAGTGGTTTAGGAGGAGATGTGGAAGACCCCAAGAATCCCCATAGGACCCCATCGAAAAAAATTCATAAACCTTCGCGGGCGTGCGCACAACAACTCACCGAAGTTTCATCGCAATCGGATGAATGGTATAGGAACGCATACGGGACAAAGAAAGAAAGAAAGAAACAAACATTCATTTTTATAGATATAGATAATCAAAATGACTTTATTTTTGTTACCTGGCAACAAAATTATTTTATTTTCAACAATTACCATTGTTTCAAAAAGTTTAAATAATTTTTCAAGTACTTTACTCTTGTTAAAACGTAAAAGGTTGCAGGTAAACTACCCCTTCCCCTTAACCGATCTTCACCAAAATCTAAAGGCCTTGAGTCCTCTAGAATTCACTGACGTTTGCAAAACATTATTTGATTGTGTTTGAATTTGCGGCTGTTATCGTTTGCCATAGAAAATACGCTTGACAAAAAACGTTGCAGGTAAACTACCCCTTCCCCTCAACCGATCTTCACCAAAAACAATAGGTCTTGAGAACTCTACAATTTAGGGCTGTATGCCAATAATCTTTTGATTCTGTTTGAATTTGCGGCTGTTATCGTTTGCCATAGGAAATACCCTTGTTAAAACATAAAACGTTACAGGTAAACTACCCCTTTCCCTTAACCGATCTTCACAAAAAACAATAGGTCTTGAGAACTCTACAATTCAGGGCTGTATGCGAAACATTATTTGATTCTGTTTGAATTTGCGGCAGTTATCGTTTGCCATAGAAAAAAAATCTAGACAGACAGACACACAGACACACACACACACAGACACTTTTCGGAAAACGACTTTTTTTCATGTTTTGAGTGTAGTAGAATCAGAATCTGCAATAATCTCGAACACGATTTTTTTTGCCATCACCATACTTCCATTCCTTAAGGAATATGGAAGTAAAATTACCCTTGATAAAAAACCGTTGCAGGTAAACTACCCCTTTCCCTTAACCGATCTTCACAAAAAACGATAGGTCTTGAGAACTCTACAATTCAGGGTTGTATGTAAAATATTATGTGATTTTGTTTGAATTTGCGGCTGTTATCGTTTGCCATACAAAATACCCTTGATAAAACAAAAAACGTGGCAGGTAAACTACCCCTTTCCCTCAAACGATCTTCACCAAAAACAATAGGTCTTTATTACTCAATAAATCAGGGCTGTATGCAAAAACTTATTTGATTCTGTTTGAATTTGCGGCTCTTATCGTTTGCCATAGAAAATACCCTTTTAAAACATAAAACGGTGCTGGTAAACTACCCCTTTGCCTTAACCGATCTTCACCAAAACCAAAAGGACTTGAGAACTCTACAATTGAGGGCAGCATGCAAAACATTATTTGATTATGTTTGAATTTGCGGCTGTTATCGTTTGCCATAGGAAATACCCTTGTTAAAACATAAAACGTTGCAGGTAAACTACCCCTTTCCCTTAACCGATCTGTACCAAAATCAACAGATCTTGAGAACTCTACAATTCAGGGCTGTATGCGAAACATTATTTGTTTCTGTTTGAATTTGCGGCTGTTATCGTTTGCCAAACAAACAAAATTACCCTTGATAAAAAAAAACCGTTGCTGGTAAACTACCCCTTTCCCTTAACCGATCTTCACCAAAAACAATAGGTCGCGAGTACTCTACAAATCAGGGCTGTATGCAAAAAATTATTTGATTCTGTTTGAATTTGCGGCTGTTATCGTTTGCCATAGAAAAAAATCTACACACACACACACACACACACACTTTTCGAAAAATGACTTTTTTTCATGTTTTGAGTGTAGTACAATCAGAATCTGCAATAATCTCGAACACGATTTTTTTTGCCATCACCATACTTCCATTTCCTTAAGGAACATGGAAGTAAATATCGGTATGGAGAACCATACATGACTTCCATATTCTAAGATTTATATTTAAAATCATTTTCAGCCAAACAGCCAGGCTGTGTCTTACCTGCCTTTTTATTGCTGTATTAAATGAAAAATATTATATTACATTAAAATGAAAAAATTATAATTTTATTGCCTGGCAACAAAATTATTTTATTTTTAACAATTACCATTGTTTCAAAAAGTTTAAATAAATTTTCAAGTACTTTACTCTTGTTAAAACGTAAAAGGTTGCAGGTAAACTACCCCTTCCCCTTAACCGATCTTCACCAAAATCGAAAGTCATTGAGACCTCTACAATTCAGGGACGTATGCAAAAAATTATTTGATTCTGTTTGAATTTGCGGCTGTTATCGTTTGCCATAGAAAATACGCTTGATAAAAAAACGTTGCAGGTAAACTACCCCTTCCCCTTAACCGATCTTCACCAAAAACAATAGGTCTTGAGTACTCTACAAATCAGGGCTGTATGCAAAACATTATTTGATTCTGTTTGAATTTGCGGCTGTTATCGTTTGCCATAGAAAATAAAACGTAAAAGGTTGCTGGTAAACTACCCCTTCCCCTTAACCGATCTTCACCAAAAACAATAGGTCTTGAGTACTCTACAAATCAGGACTGTATGCAAAACATTATTTGATTCTGTTTGAATTTGCGGCTGTTATCGTTTGCCATATAAAATACCCTTGTTAAAAAAACGTTGCAGGTAAACTACCCCTTTCCCTCAACCGATCTTCACCAAAAACAATAGATCTTGAGAAATCTACAATTCAGGGCTGTATGCGAAACATTATTTGATTCTGTTTGAATTTGCGGCTGTTATCGTTTGCCAAAAAAAAAAAAAATTTCCCTTGATAAAAAAAACCGTTGCAGGTAAACTACCCCTTCCCCTCAACCGATCTTCACCAAAAACAATAGGTCGCGAGTACTCTACAAATCAGGGCTGTATGCAAAAAATTATTTGATTCTGTTTGAATTTGCGGCAGTTGTCGTTTGCCATAGAAAATACGCATGATAAAAAACGTTGCTGGTAAACTACCCCTTCCCCTCAACCGATCTTCACCAAAAACAATAGGTCTTGAGTACTCTACAAATCAGGGCTGTATGCAGAAAATTATTTGATTCTGTTTGAATTTGCGGCTGTTATCGTTTGCCATAGAAAATACCCTTGTTAAAAAAACGTTGTAGGTAAACTACCCCTTTCCCTTAACCGATCTTCACCAAAAACAAAAGGTATTGAGAACTCTACAATTTAGGGCTGTATGCAAATAATCTTTTCATTCTGTTTGAATTTGCGGCTGTTATCGTTTGCCATAGGAAATACCCTTGTTAAAACATAAAACGTTACAGGTAAACTACCCCTTTCCCTTAACCGATCTTCACCAAAAACAATAGGTCTTGAGAACTCTACAATTCAGGGCTGTATGCGAAACATTATTTGATTCTGTTTGAATTTGCGGCTGTTATCGTTTGCCAAACAAACAAAATTTCCCTTGCTAAAAAAAAACCGTTGCAGGTAAACTACCCCTTTCCCTCAACCGATCTTCACCAAAAACAATAGGTCGCGAGAACTCTGCAAAACCGGGCTGTATGCAAAAAATTATTTGATTCTGTTTGAATTTGCGGCAGTTATCGTTTGCCATAGAAAAAAAATCTACAGACAGACAGACAGACACACAGACACACAGACACTTTTCGGAAAACGACTTTTTTTCATGTTTTGAGTGTAGTAGAATCAGAATCTGCAATAATCTCGAACACGATTTTTTTTGCCATCACCATACTTCCATTCCTTAAGGAATATGGAAGTAAAATTAATTAAAAGTAACAAGTTCTCAGGAACGTATTTACGTGGGGGGGGGGGACGAACGGGACTGGACCTCCAGAGGATCGAAAGTGGACAAGAAATTTTGTTAATCTCTTAATTTTTAAGCTGTTTTATTAATTTCTTATCTGTGTACGTTAATAAAATAGTAACACTTTTTTTAATGGAAGTCTACAAACAAGGTTAGTCCTCTCTCTTTGTCTCTAGACACAGTTGTCATCAGTTTTACATAAGCGTCGTGCTACTTATGGATTATTGTAATTAGCGATACTAAAATGTAATCACCAGGAAATATATATTTATCACCTATCTCGTGGCGTCCTTTTTTGACACATGACAGTCATTGACTACGATTTAGAAATTAATATACTGCCAAGTCTGTGTGTGTGTGTGGTAAAGTGTTACGCATGAAAAAATCTCCTTGAAATAAGGTATTTTCAAAATTTTCGTAATTGTAAGATACAACCTGCAAATTATTAAAATGTCTCTCTCACACATTTCTGATTACTATACAAATAATTGGATGCATATTCGAAGATTTCCCTTATTCAAACGATTTGTATGTGTGTACACGAACTTAAATACAGACGATTGTAATTTTAAAAATTCATTTTTTGCATTAAATATATATCGTAAACAATGAAATAATAATATTTCGTCATTGTAAGATTTTAATAAAACAATTATCAGTTTAAATAATAATTTTCATGATTGTAAGATACAACCTACAAATTATTAAAATGTCTCTCTCACACACATTTCTGATTACTATACAAATAATTGCATGCATATTCGGAGTACGTTGACAGTGAAACAAGTCTATGCACACACACACACACACACACACACATACACACAACGATACTGAATTAGATATAGTTATTATTCGCTAAATTAAACCAGAGGTCATTAACCTTGTGTACAACGTCCCACATTCTAATTTCACACCTGCTAGTCATTAGCAGTGATTAGGATTATAAAGTATTTACTCTAAAAACGGACAACTCTACTTTCTAATTTGACACCTGTCAAGCATTAACACAGCTTACAGTAATTACTCTAAAAACGGACACACACACACACACACACACACACACACACGTGCTTTCCCCACTACAGAGTACACTATATATACGCTAAGTAAGTTAGCGGCAATTTCTTATTTGTCGACTTGTACTGCACGTATTACGTGTCTTTCAGTATACACATCTTCTTTTGAAAGACTGTTTGTACGTCTTCAGTGTAGACAACGCACATACTAGTTTGGCTGATACTGTCTTCCAGTATACACATCTTCTTTTGGTAAGTGTATAGATTTTATTTAAACGTAAAAATTATCAAGTGCATTATTTATTGAATTTAATACATGTGTGTGTGTGTACGCGTGTGTGTATGATCAAATTACAATTTCTGAAAATATATTCTTACTGTATTTTTATAGTGGCAATTTCTCACCAACGTGTGCTGATACATCGTGAAATCTCTACATCTGTTTTTTAATAGTTGAAAGACTGTTTGTACGCCTGTAGACAACTAGACTCTAGACTGTAGACAACGCACATACTAGTTTTTTGGTAAGTTGTACAGATTTTATTTAATTTTAATGTATGTGCAGATTTTTATTTAAACGTAAAAATTATTTGCATTATCAAGCGTGTTATTGAATTTAATACATGTGTGTGTGTGTGTGTGTGTGTGTGTGTGTGTGTGTGTATGATCAAATTATTATGTCTGTTACAAATTTTCTGAAAATTGCTTTAAACAAACGTTTTTAATGTAAAAAATTTAGAAAGTAGGTCACAGCGTATGATGACATTTATATCTCTCTCTAATTCTGTTGTGGACATACATAGCTTTAAGCAGTGACTATCTCCTTATGAATGCGGAATGTAGACTTTCCTAAAATTATTTGCATTAAAACATTATCAAACGCATTATTGAATTTAATACATGTGTGTGTGCGCGTGTATGTGTATGATCAAATTATTATGGAGTGGGTTATACAAATAATAATAAAGTGTGTGTAATATATATACATTTATTAAAATACATACACACAGCTCCAAGATTATATTAAACAGTTTTACAATTAAAAATACATACACA
The DNA here is from genome assembly GCA_034769895.1 of Magicicada septendecula. NCBI lineage: Eukaryota > Metazoa > Arthropoda > Insecta > Hemiptera > Cicadidae > Magicicada > Magicicada septendecula. Next base: position 271,466,716 of record CM068373.1, read on the forward strand.
GCTCCAAGATTATATTGTTACAAGTATGAAAATATATCTAAACTAATATTTACAATTTAAAAAAAAAAAACATACACAGTTCCAAGATTATACTGTTACAAGTATTAAAATATATCTAAACTAGTTTTACAATTAAAAATACATACACACACATAGCTCCAATATTATAATGTTACAAATATGATGAAAATATATATATATTTAAAACTAGTATTTACAAAATATGTATAAAATAAGACTTAAACACGTCTATGTACTGTGTTGGACAATGGTGTATATTCTACAAGCGAATCATGTAGTATCATACAGTAGGCGGTTGTCTGTCTAGGAAAATTCATTGACGATTCAAATTCTAAACGTACATCAACTACTGAAGACTTAAGTGTTTCGTCTTGCTTGCTACAATCGAAAACAACCAGCGGGGCTTTTGATTTGAATAATTCCGGTGTCAGTACTGGGCTACCGTCTAAACGGTGGTAATACGAACTTTGAAAACTGCTGTACATATTGTACAATAATGCAAAACGGTCTTTCCCAATATCCAAGTTTAAATTATCGTAAGGATAATACTTGTCGTTTAGAAACAGTCTCGCATTGATCACGTTACAGTGATCAAATTCATCAGCGTGTGCTGTCAGTACATTTTTTCTTGCTGTCTGAAAAGCTAACACAACAAAGCGTGGTTTTTCCAGCTGACTCGAGGTCTTGACAATCCAATTCTGCCTTTTAGTCTGTGGTAAGGCAGGATACTCGTGCAACTCCCAGGTCCTAAAAGGCATAGTTATCGGGTGGTCTTTCTCTATGAGTCGTAACAGTGGTAATCTGTACACATTAGCTACATGTACATAAGGCATTTTCCAGTAAACTTTATCTAGTTCAAGAACACAATTAGCAGTCGTTTGTCCGCTTACTAAAACCATAGCATTTATGTCGGTAGAAGCGCGTAGGAGTATAAGTTCTTGTTTCACGTTCAGCACGATGCGTGTATAGTCTTCTGCGAATCCCATTAGCATTTTCAGTGGTATACAAAAATTGAATTCGCCGTCATCATTCACTTTTAATATGTTCGTGGTCGGTGCCACCCAACCTGCGTTTTCCATTGCGTTACGTGCGTTGTTGTTGAGTGATAGAAAAGTTTTAATAGTTGACGTAACACCGACGTTTCTGGTATGATCCAATACCACGCCGGCCAACTCGTAACGAATCTCTTCAAAGAGAAATGCTATAGCATTGTTCACCAGTTCCACATTCAGTGCAGTATCTGCAGCCGCACTAGGGTTTTTTTTAACCAACTTGCCTTCTATGTAGAGGAAACTTTCTGACGGCAGTGTAAAGACGTCCTGTTGTTGTATTGGCACACGTATTTCATCATTGTTTCCATATCTTGTTGTTGCGTACGGTGCGTGTGAGTGAAATGAAAAGTGTGTGATACTGTCTTCAAAGAACGGTTGCTGCTCCACTGATAATATTCCACTCGCCATGTTACTTGTTTACAACAACAAAACCCAGTGAAATCAGGAAACGGCGGTTAACTGATGTTAATCGTTTCAGTTTCGAACGAGTACTGCTGCGTTTCCTAACTGATCTTTCTTCTTCTTTTATTACTGACGACGACTGTGGTAGCAGCGGTGGCGAAGAAACAAAGTACAAACCCATGTCTATAGTCGTTTTAGATGTAAACGCACAGTGATGACTTCTCCGCGAAAATCTATTACGTCACCGTCCTGATCGTGTAAAGATAATGTTATGTTGTCCAAACGACTCACATTCACAGGTAGGTATATGACGTTTGTAGGCGATTCAATTATTTTGAATCCTGGTTCGACTGACGGATAGAACGAGTGCAGTGTGTGCTCGGTTTTACCGTTCTTGTATGATCCTTGCGCTATATTACACCTTATCAGTATACTGTTCACTTTTATAATGTTAACTGTGGCGTCAGACGTGTGAGTTTTATTCGCTTCAAGCAGACGCTTTCCCTTGAAACCCAACATATCACCGATACCGTACACTGTTTGTTGAAAGTCAATATCCAGTGCACAAGTCAGCTCACATTTCAGTGTATTGTTGTTAGGACGTAGACTAATCTTTGAGTCTCCTAACTGCTTTTTGAGGAAGGCTTCTATGTCACCGATTTCATAAGCACCTGTAGGTAAAGTTATCAAGTCCCACGTTGTTCCGTCTCGTAGTACTGGAAACACGTTGTTTTTTCCTTCAATCACGTTCGGTATACTGTTGTATGTAGTAAAGTCCAATAGACCTACATACCATTCGCCGTTTGTTAGTTCGAGAGGCGGGAAAAAGTCACATACAAGAGCAGCAGCATTCGTACCTGTTAAGGTGACCGACAGCGAAGACATCTTGTCGCTTACTGATCACTCGCGCGTTAAGAAGTCCAAACATAAATGCCCGCAGATGACTGTGTGTGGTGGCTGTTCACGTTCGTAATTGTAGTAAATGTCGGTGTCGGTTCCAAAATACTGTGTCAGCTCAAGAGGTGGCTGCATATTACCATACGCATCATAGTAGTAAACTTGTTTGTTTCGCTTCTTGTAGCAAACCCAGTGCGTACCAGGTCCTTCTGCACTGTCTAGATTAACAACTGCACTCTCATTCTTCCATGGTCGTGTGTGTGGTAAAGTGTTACGCATAAAAACTCCTCTGAAATAAGGTATTTTCAAAAGTTTTGCGTACACATACAAATCACTGTCAGACAATGCACGCACTGGTATGCAAATTAGTTTTTTTGTCTGTAAGGACGTAGGTATAGACCTGACGCTATTTTTTTATTGTTACGTTTATGTCTTGGGACTGTTTTGCGTTTGCAGGTCGTTTTGCGTTTGTTCACGGATTGACGTTTAATTCCTGAACCCTTCTTCTTCTTGTTTTTTCTGCAACCACTACGCGAGCTCCCTCCACCCACTGCCGATTTCGCCTTCATCGCTGCCGCTACGGCCGCCGCGTTCGCTCTTTCGCTGATGCCTGAATTCAAAGCTTTCACTCGATCCCACGCCTTGCCGGCTAGCACACGATCCGCTACGCGTCTTCGTTCGTTGTCCTTGTACTTAGCGTAAGCGATATCGTGTTCGCGACAGGCTTCGTCCAACTCGTTGATTCCGCGCTCGCCACGTGCCAATTTCTCTTTGAGTTTTGTTCCAGGTCCACAGAATCGGTAGCCCGGTAGGTGTAATTCTACTGGTAATGCGTCCACCGCCCGATTAATCAAAGTAGGTACTGACGAAACGATAGCGGGCACAGTGTTTTTAAGTATTTTTCCAATTACACCACGCCCCATTCTTCTTTTCTTACGAAGTACGTGCATTCTTGTAAACAGATCTCCAATCCTTGATTTCCGTTTCCGTATCGAGAACGTCTATTAAACGCCCCACCTCTTCAATATATTCAGACAGGACTGAACGCTGTGTCGTGCTGTCTTGATATTTATAGACAAACTTTATTAGATTGATTATATGAGCGTGAAATACCTGAGTGACCTTGTACAATTCGGTCTTTATATGTAATTTTAATTCATGCATTTGTCGTACAGTGACTGCGTCTTTGTCATTGACACCGTTCGCTATATTCGTAATTTTTCTTCCGGCAGCGTAGAAAGTATCGTTTTGCAAACTGATTGTGTGTGCATGTAAAAATTCCAAATTCACTGCGTCTTTGAAGTCAACAGGCGCTTGCACACGCGTTAGTCGACAGTCATTAACGATTACGTTACCTGCACGATCTTTTTTCAAACTCTTCTCGTCTACGTATCGTTTTGTGGCTGCATCTCTTGATTTAAGCGGATCGTTCAGCCTTATTATTCGATGATCTTTTGCGTCTACGGTAGCGTTGTCGTCGTTCTTGTACTGTAAGCATGTGTCCTTTACGTACTGTAAAGAAACAACATCGTGCAACTCTTCAGGATCACCCAAGTTGCATATCTTTTTGTTTTTCACATCAAAGTGACCGTCGTTAGTCACTCCTAAACCGATATCCTCACGCAGACTTCGATGAGTTTCTTTTCGCACTCTTACAGCGCTGTCGTGTCTACCGAACTTGTCTACACTCATATTTATGAAGAAGAACTGATGGTTATAGAACGGTGCGTCTGCTTTTATATGATAATGCCAGTTTCACGTAATTCTTCCAATATCGAAACGATTTCATTCCTATGACCAGTATGGCCGCTATTTTGAGACGCCATTAACAGTCTCAATCTATTAACCAACTCGTTAGGATCATCCCAATGGACGTAATCGATTGCAGTGTTCGGTTTCATCTCCATATAGCCACTCCCTGTACGTTTTCGTGCAAACAATTTAGATATTACTAGTCGGTACTTGACGCCACTGTTACTGTTTATTCGCGTATTGTGTTTATATTTTTGTTTGTGTCCGTTGGTTGCTAGTAGTATAGACTTATATTTCCTCATATCATTATTATTGTATTTTTTCGGTAGTTTCATAAACAAAAGTTCATACAGACCAGGTGTACCCTCGTAAATTTTTCCTTTGACATGAAAGTTGTCGTTATCATCGATTTTTACATTTGAATCACCTATCATAAATTTACCACCTTCGTATCGAACACCATACATGCGATCTATAATCCGTTTACAGTCCGCCGATTCACACAAACGCATATATTTGTTTGCTAATGAATCCTCGCTGAAATGTAAAACGTTAGGGTTCCATGCGCTATTGTCACTGAAATGAGAAGCGTTATGACTCTGCGTGCCACTTTCGTTTTCTGTTATTACGTGTTGTGTAGGCTCTTCTTGTTTTATCTGCTCCTCCTCCTCCTCCTCCTCCATCATGTCACCACTTAACTTTCGTGAAATAACTTCTAACGGTTCCAGAATCGGTCTGTAATTTTTTCTAAACGCCTCGTCGCTTTCTCTGATACCGTGTTGTAATGCATGATATTTTTTCCTTATGTTGTCGCTTATCGTGTCTATATCATACGCGAGTCGTTCCTCCTTATTCATTGCCATCGTGTGTTAGCAAGAGGACTGATTACATTACTACAGTGCAACCACTTTTATACTTCGTCGGAAACAATTATGAATCGATCAAAGCCGATTCTATATCTACCTTCATTTATTGACGAGTCTTTGTCTATGACTAGAAATCCATAACGATCCTTCCACGCTTCCATGCAGACGTCTTTGAAAGCATCATATTTCATATCTATGTTAACGTGATCATTGTATGCATGTCGTAAATTTAGATCGTCTTGTTTGAACAATATCAACAAGTTAGCGTTGTCACGTACCAATTGTTTCGGTATCTGGCTATATGTCTGGCATAGATAGAATGTGTCCACACCGCTATGTCTCCCCATAGCAAAATACTTTCGAATATTGTTTTGTCTTTCACACGATACGTCATCGAATACGATAACAGAGTCGAGACCAGTGATTTCACTCGGTAGCGGGACTTCTTCGTTCTCGCTGTATGCATGATAACCTAAACCTTCATCAGCGAGTGATTTCATCACTGTTTCTAGCATTCTGTATTTTGGTTGAAATAATGATTTTGAAAACACGTATACGTTGCGGAAACGTAGTCCGTTGGCATCAAACAGTAGGTTGAATAGCACATTTGATTTCCCACAGGAACTTGGGCCTGTAACGATACAGCGAATACTGTTCGGTAATAGCGGGCCATGTTTACGCTTAGCACTACCTTCGTCACCAGCCAAAAAGTCCATATCCTTTATTGGTAATTTGTTTGCTTGCTGTACAATCTTCATCTTTGTGAATACCGAAAGCATACTGTTTTCATCACGTGCTGTCACCTTTTTTATATTAGATCTTTCTTATGTATCCACGCATCGTGTTTACCATCGAAACCGAGCCAACGAACACGCACTCTGTCACCTTTGCGTTGTAACACCTTTTCCACTAGGTATACGTCGCCGACTTTGGACTTACTAATCTCGTGCTCGTAAAAACCACCTTTCAACACTTTGTTTAGATGATCTTTTAGCAGATAAGTGACGGGGATAGTAGTGGATTGTACTTTATCCACAGTGAATATTTCGTTAGTCCAATTCGGCGTATAACCTTTGGCGAACGTCATTTTGTGCTTACTTATACGAACACGGTCACCGACTTTAAATTTGGGTGGTTTCGTTGGACTGATTTTAGGCGCTGTGTTCTTCCTTATTCGTTCCAACACTATATGTTCGTTGGCGTCATTCACTTCACTCGGTTTCATACCAATGGTTCTGTGTGTTGTATTGTTGTACGATTTCAGTAATGTAGGTAGTAGATCCAACCAGCGGTAGTGTCCTTGTTCACTGAAAGCTCGATACATGTGTGTCTTCAGTGTGCGATTAAAACGTTCCACTATGGAAGCTTTTTTCTCACTGTAGGTTGAGTAATGTTTCACATTATACTTTTTTAGTAACGCTTGTACTGTGCTGTTGTAATACTCCTTCCCGTTGTCTGTCTGTAAATATTTCATTCGATTAGCAGTTAGTATAGGCTCTAGTGCATGCTTTACTTCTTTTCCTGTCTTTGTTTTCAATGGTACAGCGTACGCGTACTTGCTAAACGCATTGATCACTGTCATCATGTACTTGTACCCTTTGTTCACTCGAGCGTATGGTATCATCTCCACAAGATCCGCCTGGTACAAGTCGTGTAGACCCTTCAATTCAACCGCGCGTCTAACGAAATTCCTTCTCGCTGCTCTGTGTAGCTCTAGAGCTATAGTCTTGCGTGCGTTGTTCATGGTTTAAGATACACTAACATAATACCGGCGTTAAAAATACTATATATATCTATAACAGTTTCTTTGTTTTTCAGTATTCATTCACACATCTGAATATCACCATGGCTGACCTTCAACAGAATCCAGAACAACATCAGCAGGAACAGGGACATCCTCAACAAGGTAAAAAATTTTTTTTTAAATACCAATTGTCTCTCTCTATAATTATGCAACAAACCAAATTTGTTTGATATGAATTAACATATGATTCAACTCAGTCTAACATGTACAAGATAGTCTCTTGACGTTGTTTAGAAATTGATATGACGGAGAAAATTTTTTATGTTCTGACATAGGTTTGTCACCTTCTCCCCAATGTATTGTCTCTTGACATCGTTTAGAAATTGACATGACGGAGAAAATTTTTCATGTTCCACCATAGGTATGTCACCTTCTCTCCAATGAACTAATTCATATAATAGATATTTACCATATATCCGTCGTGCGACTTCGTTTTTCTCGTCTTATTTTGACGCGTTTCGGCAACGAATTGCCATCTTCAGAATCTTAATCACTCATATGAGATCGTTAAAAAATTTAAAAACATTAAAATCATTACGGTAAAAGTGCACTTTTACGATATTGGAAACTCACAGACGCGAACATGAAAGTTTATGTTTCTCGAGTGGACTATATCGATCGACTGCTTTCGCGTGGACAATATCGATCAACTGATTCACTGTTTATATAGCCACTGATAAACCTGTTTTGCTTATTATAGCCCATATGTACTGTGACATTTCATTTACTGGCGCCCGTGTGCAAGTATTGCCGTGTCGTACAACATGTTATGTGAAAATGTAAGTTTATCATTCAAGACATAATCACTGTTGATTTTGACGGCTTTATATATTTCGTATTCCTCAAGCGCGTCCATGTATTTTCCTTTCCTGCAGCAATGCAAAGGCTGGAAATTTGTCTCAAAATCACTGTAGTTATGATTACATAGTATCAGGTGCCTGGCAAAATTAGATGTTGTTTTATGTAATTCCCTTCTGGGAAGATGTTCGTTATATCTTTCTTCAAATGGTCTGCCTGTTTGGCCTATGTAGAACATGTCGCATGAGCTGCAATTCATCTTGTATACGCCGGTTCTTTTTCTTTCTGGTATACTGTTTTTTCGGCTAAGAAGTCTCTGAATGTTGTTATTTGTACGAAAGGTTACAATTACATGGTGTTTCTTGAGTTCGTTAACTAGAATATTTGGTAAAATGTTTGTGTAATCTGCAGATATGTATTTATTAACCGGAAGTGTGTTATCATTGTTCGACTTTTTTAATTTCTTCTCTTTGTGTTTACTTATTAATTTATCCACTAATGAACTTTTATATCCGTTAGCCGCTGCTATGTGCTTGATGGTATTAACCTCTTCAATGTAGTCTTTTTCACTTAACGGTATAGTTAGCAATCTATGCACAAAACTATTGTAAGCTGCCATTTTATGCGAGGTGGGATGATATGAATCGGCATGAATTGTGACGTCCGTTGTTGTGGCCTTTCTATAGATTTTAAATTGAAGTTTTCCTTCGTTTTTTAAAATGGTTAAATCTAAGAAATTTAATTGATTTTCTTCTTCTATTTCAGATGTGAATTTAATCTTATGGTGTATGCTGTTTATGTGACTATTTAAGTTTTGTATTTGCCTTTTTGTTCCATTAAATATCATAAACGTATCGTCGACGTATCTACAATAAAAAATGATTTTATTCTTGTATAATTTATTCGATATTATGTTCATATTCTCATAATAATTTAAATATATATCAGCTAATAGTCCTGACAATGGCGAACCCATAGCCAGACCGTCATCTTGTGTAAAAAACCCGTTGTCAAATGTAAAGTAATTTTGTTCCAAGACGACTGTAAGTAGTTTTATAAGTTCATTGATTTTTTGCATGCTAAGTTGAGCTACTTCCTTTAAATTGTTATTTACAATTTCTATAGTTTCCCTCACGGGGATATTAGTGTACAAATTAGTTACGTCTAACGATACTAATTTATATTGTGGTAGTATTTCTATCTTTTTAAGTTTTTCAACAAACTCATAACTGTTCTTTATACAGTTATAAAATTGTAAATAACAATTTAAAGGAAGTAGCTCAACTTAGCATGCAAAAAATCAATGAACTTATAAAACTACTTACAGTCGTCTTGGAACAAAATTACTTTACATTTGACAACGGGTTTTTTACACAAGATGACGGTCTGGCTATGGGTTCGCCATTGTCAGGACTATTAGCTGATATATATTTAAATTATTATGAGAATATGAACATAATATCGAATAAATTATACAAGAATAAAATCATTTTTTATTGTAGATACGTCGACGATACGTTTATGATATTTAATGGAACAAAAAGGCAAATACAAAACTTAAATAGTCACATAAACAGCATACACCATAAGATTAAATTCACATCTGAAATAGAAGAAGAAAATCAATTAAATTTCTTAGATTTAACCATTTTAAAAAACGAAGGAAAACTTCAATTTAAAATCTATAGAAAGGCCACAACAACGGACGTCACAATTCATGCCGATTCATATCATCCCACCTCGCATAAAATGGCAGCTTACAATAGTTTTGTGCATAGATTGCTAACTATACCGTTAAGTGAAAAAGACTACATTGAAGAGGTTAATACCATCAAGCACATAGCAGCGGCTAACGGATATAAAAGTTCATTAGTGGATAAATTAATAAGTAAACACAAAGAGAAGAAATTAAAAAAGTCGAACAATGATAACACACTTCCGGTTAATAAATACATATCTGCAGATTACACAAACATTTTACCAAATATTCTAGTTAACGAACTCAAGAAACACCATGTAATTGTAACCTTTCGTACAAATAACAACATTCAGAGACTTCTTAGCCGAAAAAACAGTATACCAGAAAGAAAAAGAACCGGCGTATACAAGATGAATTGCAGCTCATGCGACATGTTCTACATAGGCCAAACAGGCAGACCATTTGAAGAAAGATATAACGAACATCTTCCCAGAAGGGAATTACATAAAACAACATCTAATTTTGCCAGGCACCTGATACTATGTAATCATAACTACAGTGATTTTGAGACAAATTTCCAGCCTTTGCATTGCTGCAGGAAAGGAAAATACATGGACGCGCTTGAGGAATACGAAATATATAAAGCCGTCAAAATCAACAGTGATTATGTCTTGAATGATAAACTTACATTTTCACATAACATGTTGTACGACACGGCAATACTTGCACACGGGCGCCAGTAAATGAAATGTCACAGTACATATGGGCTATAATAAGCAAAACAGGTTTATCAGTGGCTATATAAACAGTGAATCAGTTGATCGATATTGTCCACGCGAAAGCAGTCGATCGATATAGTCCACTCGAGAAACATAAACTTTCATGTTCGCGTCTGTGAGTTTCCAATATCGTAAAAGTGCACTTTTACCGTAATGATTTTAATGTTTTTAAATTTTTTAACGATCTCATATGAGTGATTAAGATTCTGAAGATGGCAATTCGTTGCCGAAACGCGTCAAAATAAGACGAGAAAAACGAAGTCGCACGACGGATATATGGTAAATATCTATTATATTAATATAAGCGACTTGGAGACAACTAACCTAAAATGTATGAACTAATTCAATTCCGCAACAAAAGCATTTAACTCTATCGTCTATGAATGACATACTATGTCCACAAACATCATAATTTAGCGGATAGTAGTAAAACCCAGCAAACGCTAACTCATCGGGGCTGACAAACGTCACTTCCCAATACTTGAACGATTTTCTTCTTTCACTTTCAATGCTAAAATCAGGAGTAGCTGCCATCTTCACAGTTTGCAATAAACTAACGTATTACTAACGTGTACTATCTATTTATTTACCACAAACATGAATGTGTGTTATTCATCATTCCTATTAGCTAATACATGTGTTTCTATTGTTTCAGATATGACACGATTTTATATTGTGCGAAACAGTAGTATTAGAGGATGTCTCACAACTTTTAATTACCTGCCTGTGTACACAGAAGAAGAAGATCAAGATATAGTACCGATAATGACCGAGGTGCGACCTTTATTGTGCAAGGATATTCTGGCAGAACAAGCACGTTTACGCAGTATCAAATGGCATATTGCGTGCAGGATACGTTTCACTAAAACTGTGTTAGATGGTGACAGCGGCGAAGAAAAAGTGGTAACCAAAGACGCCGTCTTCCACGGACGTTGTCGTACGTTGCTCACGGACGACAACGACGAGTTGAACTGTCTACTCGATGAATCCTACGATAAAATCATGAATAGCATATCCAATTTTACCCGTGACGGGAGCGGATGGTCGGTGGATGCTGTACTGAAGCTGGAACTAGTTGTTGGACGGTACCGGCCTCTAGCAGCATCCTCCTACCTTCCAACCCCGCGAAAACTTGCATTCACCAGGGCAGTAGTCAACATCAAGAACCCCCAAGATGAAATGTGTTTTCTATGGTCCGTACTAGCTCACATACACCCTCAAGTAAGAGATAAAGAACGTGCTTCAAAATACGCTCCCTTCAAAAACACCTTAAATATGTCCGGTATCGAGTACCCTGTTTCTATAAACTCACTTTCTAAATTTGAAGCACAGAATCCCAACATTTCTATAAACGTTTTCGGCTATGATATAGACGACAATATCAGAAACGAATCAAAAAATGAGGTTTATCCGTTAAGAATTACTCCCAATAAGGACAGATTACATCAAGTTAATCTTTTACTTCTGACCGATACAAATAGCCGAAAACATTACTGTCTTATCAGTAACATGAGTAGATTATTATCATCCCTTACAAAACACAAAGAAAAATCATTTTACTGCGACTACTGCCTGCATCGTTTCACCACAGAACATGGTCTGTCCGATCATCTCCCCTACTGCACACCTCACGGCGAGCAGAAAACCAAAATGCCTACAGAGGAGGAGAAGTTTATGTCATTTAAAAATTACGCGCACTGTCTTAAAGTACCCTTTACCGTCTACGCCGACTTCGAGTCCCTCATCACTCCGCTTCAATCGTGTTCACCTGGTAACAACGTCCCGACGACAGTGCACGAGTTAGGTGAATTCTACTCTGTCGATAGCAACGGTGCCCGTCAGAAAATAACTTCTCCTCCTGTATCGTCCACATCATACGAAGCGATCCATATTCCGTCAGGTTTCTCCTATGCTATCGTCGATCATACACACAGACTCTGGAGAGAGGCTAAAGTTTATCGAGGTGAAAACGTCGTAGACACTTTCTTCTCGTGGTTGATGAAAGACGCCGAGGATATGATGAAGGTAGTACGACATAACGTACAAATAATTATGTCCGATGATGACAATGTTGCGTTCACTAACGCCACCGTTTGCCATTTGTGTGAGCGCCCTTTGACAGACGATGACAAGGTACGCAATCATTGTCATCTTACGGGGAAATTCTTGGGAGCAGCCCACAATAGCTGTAATCTAAGCTACAAGATGCCTCGTCATATCCCCGTCTTCTTTCACAACCTTCGTGGCTACGACTGTCACCATTTAATGCAGGGTTTAGGAAAATATAAGGACCAACACGTATCCTGCATTGCAACATCCAGTGAGCGTTACGTGTCGTTCTCCCTGGGTCCCTTGCGTTTCGTAGACTCTTTTCAATTTCTTAATCGCTCTCTGGACACACTCGTTACCAATCTGTCCACGTCCGGGAGCCAATTTCCTTTCCTCAGAAAGGAAATGCTTAGACGGGGTTTCGACGAACAGACCAATCTGCTCGTACGCAAGGGAGTATACCCTTACGAGTACGTTGACAGCATTGATCGATTCAACGAAACAAGTCTACCCGCTCGTGAACACTTTGATAACCGGTTGTTGGAATCGGCTATTTCGGACGCAGATTACGAGCACGCACAAAACGTGTGGAGTGCATTCAATCTGCGTACGTTTGGCGATTACCACGATTTGTATTTGTTGACAGACGTAATGCTGCTGGCCGATGTCTTTGAAAGTTTCCGAGACATGGCCTTACGCGATTACTGCTTGGACCCGTGTCATTTTTACTCGCTTCCCGGACTCGCTTGGAACGCGATGCTAAAAATGACAGGGGTCGAATTAGAGCTGTTAACAGAGATAAATCTGCATCTGTTCCTTGAGTCTGGGGTCCGCGGAGGCTGCGCGATGATATCCAACCGTCACGCAGTCGCTAACAATCCTCTGATTCCAGATCAGTACGATGTATCGAAACCGACCTCCTTCATTCTGTATACAGACTGTAATAATTTATACGGTGCAGCCATGTCGCAACCACTCCCTTACGCAGACTTCCGATGGCTCGATCGTAACGAAATCGAGTCCTTGGACGTACGTAATGTGAGTGATGATTCCGACATCGGGTACATCCTCGAAGTTGACCTACACTATCCTGATACCTTACACGACCTGCATTCCGACTACCCGCTTGCACCTGTGCGCCAGCGCGTAACACCCGATATCCTTTCTCCCTTTTCCAAACGTTTACACGAGAGTATATACAGATCATCGTATAACGAATCAGGGTCATCCGTAGAGAAGTTGTTAACAACTTTGGAGGACAAACAAAATTACGTTCTCCATTATCGAAATTTGAAATTGTATTTAAGTCTTGGCTTAGAGCTGAAAGCGACTCATAGGGTGTTGTGTTTTAAGCAAAGCGCTTGGTTGAAACCGTTTATCGATTTCAACACTCGCAAGAGGCAAACAGCCGTCAACAGCTTTGAAAAAGACCTTTTCAAACTGATGAACAACGCCGTATACGGTAAGTCGCTGGAGAACGTACGGAAACATATAGACTTTGAACTAGTCTCGAATGAACGACGGCTTCAAAAACTAGTTTCCACACCTAGGCTAAAACGTATGATTCGTTATACGAACGATCTGGTGGGGCTCTCACTCCGTAAAAAATCCATTGTTCTTTCCCGTCCCGTGTATGTCGGCTTCACGGTGCTTGACGTTAGCAAAACGATAATGTACGACTTTCATTATCGTTATGCTGTCGCCAAGTACGGTTGCAACGTTAAATTATTAATGACAGATACAGACAGTCTGATGTATAGCATTCAAACATCAGACTTGTATGCAGACATGAAGAAGGACCTACACGTTTTTGACACATCGGATTACCCTACGTCTCATCCTTGTTATAGCCTTAAGAACAAAAAGGTTGTCGGCCTGTTCAAGGATGAAACGTGTGGTCGTCCTATTAGAGAATTCGTGGGTCTCCGTGCGAAATGTTATTCGTTCCTTGTGGCCCACGAAGATCCCACCCAAGAGTGTCAAAAACGTGTATGTAAAGGTGTGCCTCGAGTTGCAATTAAGAGGAGTCTGCGACACGATATGTATCGCAAGTGTCTCACTGATCATTGTCAGTTTTCTACCAGTGCGCTTTGTTTACGTAGCGATCATCATACGCTGTACACGATGCGTGTAAATAAGCAAGCGTTGTCACCGTATGATGATAAGCGTTATATATTAGACAATGGTCATGATACACTTGCATACGGTCATTATCGGATACGACAACGCATCAACATGGAGAACGACGACGACGACACCTCCCCACCTACTAAAAAAATTCGTCTCCATGTATAGTAACCCCCCCTCAACACTTGTTTCTTTCGTCAGTTGATGTCTCTCGGTGCTTCAGTCCAGACGTCTGTAAACGTAAGTTCACATATTAATATCTCAACGATATTTGTATGTTTAAACATAATATATACATATATAGAGTTTGTAATGTGTGTGGTTTCTTTGTCTTACAGTATTATGGATAACACTGCAGTTATAATTGACTTCCAGTGCTTTTTCGACGACAACGGAAAATATATTGTGAAGGAACTGTCAATCATGGACGTTCTGAGATTTGCTGGTAGACATTGGATTTTGACACCGCCTGCTACATCCGTTACGAATCCCAAATACGTTAGGACAAACCACTGGTTAACGACAAATTATCATAGACTTAGATGGAGCGAAGGAGAGACACCATACGACAATCTTGTTTCATTGTTAACATCACATACACGTATATATAAATATGTGTTTGTGAAGGGTTTTGAGAAAAAACGTTTTTTGCAATCAAAGATAATACACAATAATATCATCAATCTCGATGACTTTGGTTGTCCTAAAAACATACCGTATATAATTCATGGAACAGAATGTCTTAGACATTTCAATTCTTCTGACCGTTGTGCCAACTATAAGGTGCATGCTATTCGGGAATGGATGATTCATGATTTTTGCTTAAAACAAACATTTTTAATGTAACAAATTTAGAAAGTAGGTCACCGCGAATGATGACATTTATATCTCTCTCTCTCATTCTGTTGTGGACATGTACATACATGCATAGCTGTAAGCAGTGACTATTTTCTTATGAAAATGGACTTTCCTAATGACATTGTTATATTTTTGGTGTCTCTAATTTCGTCTGTGGGACATGTTCATGCAAGCAAATGAAAGTGGGACACCGACGTTACCACCACCACCACTATCACATTGTACTGTCCTTTTGTGACGAATATTCTGTCATTGTTTGGTTCTCTCTGGTTTGATACAGACGTGTTCACTAGTGTCTTCTAATAATGTCGTTTCTTGTAAAGTTTAATGCTGTAAGTGCTATCGAGTACAAACGATGTTCAGAATTGATAGTGAATAAAAAATATCCCATCATGGTCTTAACAAATGTGGACACAAAATATGGGAACTCTGTGCTTGCTACGTTGGAGGATGGCGACCGTCACTATCGTGTCTATCTTCCCAAGAGGTATGCAGGTGTCTTCACGAATGAGGAGCTCAGACATATCAAACCTAAAGAACTACATTTAGTGTATCGAGGGACGAGAAATCAAACAACCCAAGTAGAGATTGAGTCCTAACGTCGTAAGTAGCAATCGTCTTAACAAACAATTTATTGATGTGTGTGTGTGTGTGTGTGTGTAGTTTCAACTCACCGTACTTAACACTTTAATAATTGAATTTGTATGTACATGATAAATGTATCATTGATTCTATTTAGTTTCGTTGAATAATAATTGGTTCGATTAGAAATTATTTGAAAGTACATTACCTTTATGCGATAAGTGTATCATTGATTCTAAGTAGTATTTACAAATTTCCAGTGAATAATATTTGGTTTGGTTTGATTAGAAATTATTTGAAAGTACATTAACTTATGAAAAATGACATATACTTGAAAAAGTTTACTTACTTAACACATTTGATTCTTTCCACTAACTGTGTGTGTGTGTGTGTGCATGTGATAATTGAATATTATCGTATCAGTGATTCTAACATCGACTGTATTGTTATGTTACAGATAAACTTCCTTGTGAACTGTATCTACAGCCGTGAAATTATTATTTTAAAATCTTACAATGTCAAAAAATTATTATTAATATTTATTTTATATAACAATGTTTGTTTGTGATATATGTATATTTAATCAATGTAAAATGTATTTTGAATAATTGTATTATAACGGTTTGTAAACTATATTTTAAGTTTGTGTACAGTGCTGTAAATATATATTTAATCATTTAAAACATTATTATTAATATTGTATTTATTTTATATATAACAATGTCTGTTTGTGATATATATATATTTAATCAATGTAAAATGTATTTTTTGAATAATTGTATTATAGCGGTTTGTAAACTATATTTTAAGTTTGTGTACAGTGTTGTAAAATATATATATTTAATTTTTTAAAACAAATTATTGTTTTTTTAAATTTATTTCGTTATAAACCTCCGAATATGCATGCAATTATTTGTATAGTAATCAGAAATGTGTGTGAGAGAGACATTTTAATAATTTCTAGGTTGTATCTTACAATTATGAAAATTATTATTTAAACTGATAATTGTTTTATTAAAATCTTACAATGACGAAATATTATTATTTCATTGTTTACGATATATATTTAATGCAAAAAATGAATTTTTAAAATTACAATCGTCTGTATTTAAGTTCGTGTACACACATACAAATCGTTTGAATAAGGGAAATCTTCGAATATGCATCCAATTATTTGTATAGTAATCAGAAATGTGTGAGAGAGACATTTTAATAATTTGCAGGTTGTATCTTGCAATTACGAAAATTATTATACAATGTGTGTGTACACAAAACTTTTGAAAATACCTTATTTCAAGGAGATTTTTTTATGCGTAACACTTTACCACACACACACACAGACTTGGCAGTATATTAATTTCTAAATCGTAGTCAATGACTGTCATGTGTCAAAAAAGGACGCCACGAGATAGGTGATAAATATATATTTCCTGGTGATTACATTTTAGTATCGCTAATTACAATAATCCATAAGTAGCACGACGCTTATGTAAAACTGATGACAACTGTGTCTAGAGACAAAGAGAGAGGAGGGGAGAGAGAGTTGATATCGAAGTCGTCGTCAACAATTTACTATAATATAGTTTGAATTTCCCACCGAAGAAAAATGTTGGCAGATCTGTTCTATACACACACACACACAATAATGCAGGATTGGTAACCCTGATCATATATTTTAATATACACTATAATACACACACATATCAAGTTTGAACCCATACATAGGTTGGTAAACCTGATCATATAGATTTAATATACATTGCGGATGCTGTGGTCCAGATACGCGAAAAAGTCGCGGATCTTGACACAGATCAGCGAAAAAGTCGCGGATGCTGTGGTCCAGTAGAAAGTGAAAGTGATCTAGGCTCGCGAAAGGCTGCATATATTCACGGATATGCAAATCAATTTAATTAAAAAAATAAAAATATCAAATTAAAAAAAATAAATAAAAAAATTTATTCGCGGAAATTCGCGGTCCAGTAGAAAGTGAAAGTGATCTAGGCTCACGAAAGACGGCATATACGCGACAAAGTCGCGGATGCTGTGGTCCAGTAGAAAGTGAAAGTGATTGGTGCGGGACTCTATTAGTTGACATTGTGTTGCGTTTGAACCCCCATTTTCCCCCTACTAAGGTTATTACACAGCACTTGGGTGTTCGTTTGAAATATGAAATATAGAAAAATCAGTTAACTCAGTAAGTATCATATAAACAATGTTTCAATAATGCGTATTTTTATTGTGTTATTACTTTCACGGGATTGATTTCAGTATGTTACTACACGTTTATCGGCCACTTTAAATACTGTAATATTAATTAGTCTAAACTTACTTTTGCTTCTGTATGAAGCCGTCTCAAACAGACCGACTCTTCTTAGATCTTCCAGCGCATCATCCAACCATCTTATCCTAGGTAGGCTCCTCTTTCTGCTTTTACAGACTTCCACCATCAGGATTTTCTTTGGCATACGCTGATCATCCAATCGCTATGGCTGACCTCGCCGTTGTATTCATTGAGCCTTTACGAATCCCACAATGTCCCCACGCTTCAATAAATCATCTATCATCTGGTTATTTCTTATTCTCCATTCATCATGTTCCTTTAACCGGGCCATAAACACGTCTTACAATCTTTATTTCAAACCTTCTTAGTATTTCTTGCTTCTTTTTTGTTAATGTCCATGTCTAGCCTCTATACATAGGCCTACCAACCGATCTGATAATTGTCTTTAATATTTTTATTTTTCTGTTACAACTAATGAGTTTGCTTCTCAGTAGCCTGCTGTTTGCATAATATGTCCTATTTCCTATTTGTGTCCTGTCATGTACTGTCGTGTTTACGGACCCTTCATTATCTACCGTGTTACCCAGGCTTCTGAACTTATTAACTGCATCAAGTGAATTATCCTCTATGCATAAATTCTAAATTTCCTCTCCTTTCTGATGGAGAAATCAGTATGATTTTAGTTTTGATGATATTTACAGTAAGTCCCATTCCAGCAGATGTTTTTATTCACTTCCTTGTATACTTCAACCAGCAGTTGTCTTGATCACAACATCATCGTTGTGATATTATCACAACATCGTTATCGTAAGCCCATAAACGTTACCCAATATCATGAACAATAAGAAACAGTTTCATTAAAATTGACCAAACGATTCCCAAGATAAAGGAATCGTTGAAAGCCGTACGCCCAGACCGAGAAACGTAAATTTCCTTCACTGTGCGCAGTTGGATAACGAAATTTTACAATACACTACCGGTTAGTGACAGTCTCACTCTGCGAGTACAGACCGTCCTTTGTGCATAGCGCAGTGGAGCAAATTCAGACTGAAGGATCGATTTCGTTAAAAAAAGTTGGATCATTGTATTATTGGAGGTGTAAATCTGCGAGGTTTACGATGTACAGTATATAATTCGTGACCAAACAATCTCCGAGTAGTATTACCCCCCTCGATACCGCGTTTCTGTAAACCGTTATTGGTATTAAATAACCGTGAGCAGATCGTAATACTAATGCGCCAACTTTTGTATACTGTTGTTACACTTACCCTCCTGCCCGCTGCTCATCTGATGTCGTGATCGTCCTAAAAAGCGACAAAAAAGTACAATTTTTTGTTTTTAATTTTTAGTATAAATATTCTTTTCGTACTGCGTGAACTAGCTATCTGTAATCCTGGATCTGAATGGTAGGTTATCAGGCGACATTCCGATAAACAAGAGAAGTAGGCACGACTGCTGTATTTGCCCGACCTTGTTTAATATACTCGTACGTATATATCAACGAAATGTTGAAGAGCATGAAAACAAAGAGTGATCTCGGGAATACAGCTTAAGAAATTCATCTGTATGGACTCCCTAAGTGTATGCAGATGGCATAGTTATTATTCAAGAAAGTGAGGATGACTGAGGCACAAAAAATATAGAGGCAGTAAAAGAGTTCATATGTCTTGGCTCCCAGCACAGCACTAACGACATCAACACTGAAATAAGAAGAATATATCTCGCAAATAAAACATATTATGGATTAAAATATCGGTATGGAGAACCATACATGACTTCCATATTCTAAGATTTATATTTAAAATCATTTTCGAAATGAAATATTACCATAGAAACTACTTCTTTCTACTTACTGCTTCAGCCTTAACCACAGTACTGTGGTCACTAACGTATACCACCTCACGTTATCGCACTCGATTTTCACTGATGATGGAAGTCGATGGCATTGCCGAAATGTCTGGTTTTGTAGAAAACATTGGACTACGGCCAAATATCCCGGGAAGGAATTTTAACAAAAACTACTTCTTTGTTGCCGATAACGTTGTACACATATATATCAGTGGCGAAGTTACATGGAGGCAATTGAGGCAATGCCTACCCTAACAAATTCTGTAGAATAAAAATTATAAATACGTATGAACTACATAACGTAACGATTATACATTGTTACTGTGACTGTCAAATTTATTAAACCGAAACGTGCTTTATTGAGCGACCGCTAGATGGTGACAGGTGAGATTCGGCATAGTTCGTTTAAAGCGAATGAGGCAACCTGAACTTGCCTCAGCGTTTTTTGTATACATCGTATGTAAGCAATGTAGTGGTGTGATAGGGAAGTGTAGGGAGGGGGGATTGTCCCGCGCTGTACACATAGAGCGTTGAGGCATGCCTCACTTCTGTGGTCCAAACAGTTAAGTAAAGCGCCTGTGTTGTTTCTAAGTGTTTATTTTATGCGGTTATTAAAAGTGTCACTGTTATTCCGCTGAACTAACAGATGATCAAGATTGTTATTTGAATTATTTGTAACATTAAACATATATATAGAAACTAACCAAGTTTAAAAATTTGAAGTTCAATCAGTTGTATTATTGTGTATGACTAATACAAGGATTGTTCAATAGACACACGTATAGAGCTGTAAAGCATTTTTTATTCAACGATTTTAAAAGAAGTCTCCAATAACATTAAGACATGAGTTCCACTGTTGCGCTAACCTGTAGATTCCCTGCTAGTAAAATTCTTACGGCTGTTTGTGGAACCATTCGGTTACAGCAACTCTACCTCAGCGTCCGATTTGACCCACCGTCCGTTTAGTGATTCCTTAAAAAAAATTTAAGATAAGATTTTTGCCTACCCTTTCATTAACTACTAGCTTCGCCAGTAAGCAAATTGATGTCCATTTTTTCGGCTTGCACGCGTTATGTTGGTGTGGGTTTCGGCACTTTCCATTTAAAAAGCGTGCAAACGTAAGAAAATAAACATGAGTGAGGCCAGAAATAACGTGAATTGTGTGTTTGTGTCTTACCTGCCTTTTTATTGCCGTATTAAATGAAAAATATTATATTACATTAAAATTAAAAAATTTTAATTTTATTGCCTGGCAACAAAATTATTTTATTTTTAACAATTACCATTGTTTCAAAAAGTTTAAATAAATTTGCAAGTACTTTACTCTTGTTAAAACGTAAAAGGTTGCAGGTAAACTACCCCTTCCCCTTAACCGATCTTCACCAAAATCGAAAGTCCTTGAGACCTCTACAATTCAGGGATGTATGCAAAAAATTATTTGATTCTGTTTGAATTTGCGGCTGTTATCGTTTGCCATAGAAAATACGCTTGATAAAAAAACGGTGCAGGTAAACTACCCCTTCCCCTTAACCGATCTTCACCAAAATCGAAAGTCCTTGAGACCTCTACAATTCAGGGATGTATGCAAAAAATTACTTAAGTACTTTACTCATGTTACAACAAAAAATGTTTCAGGTAAACTGCCCTTTCCCCGTAACCGATCTTCACCAAAATCAACAGACATTGAGTTCTCTATAGCTCAGGCACATATGTAAAAAATTATTTGATTCTGTTTGAATTTACGGCAGTTATGGTTCGTCATATATAAAATTACCCATGTTAAAACATAAAACATGAGATTTATAAAACATATCTAAAATTTATATTTAAAATCATTTTTGAAATAAAATATTTTCATAGAACCTACTAACGCTGGGGAAATCTGAGGAGCCAATCAGAGTTGGGCCTACCTGTCACTCTGCTGAATTTGGTGGAAAGCCCTGTCACTGTCGTCAAAGTATCAGCCTTGACAGGGTCCTCTTTTTCTGCAAAATGAGAGAGGAGGCTTGAGATGGAGTGAGTGACATGGTCCCCACCTCAATGAAGAACCCATTGTTTTATAAAAATATATTTAAATTTTGAAAACTGAAAATTCTTTTCTTGTTGTAAATATTTATATTTTATAATCAAAATGACTTAATCAAAAAACAAACATTATTTTTTTATAATAAGTACTTTCATATGTTTCTTAATATGCTTACTTTTTCTTCAATGTTGATGATCATTTCCAAACATTCTGACAAAATTGTATCTACAGAACAGTTAACATTCCCCAGGTTTCCATTTCTGCTAATTTCTCATTACACCTTCCACTGACGTATTATTAACCATTTCATAAACTATCGTATAATCTTTTCAGATTTTGTGGTACAAAATCTGAAATTTTCAGATTGCCTGGCAACAAAATTATTTTATTTTCAACAATTACCATTGTTTGAAAAAGTTTAAATGAATTTTCAAGTACTTTACTCTTGTTAAAACGTAAAAGTTTGCTGGTAAACTACCCCTTCCACTTAACTGATCTTCACCAAAATCTAAAGGCCTTGAGTCCTCTACAATTCACTGATGTATGCAAAAAATTATTTGATTCTGTTTGAATTTGCGGCAGTTATCATTTGCCATAGAAAATACGCTTGATAAAAAACGTTGCTGGTAAACTACCCCTTCCCCTCAACCGATCTTCACCAAAAACAACAGGTCTTGAGTACTCTACAAATCAGGGCTGTATGGAGAAAATTATTTGATTCTGTTTGAATTTGCGGCTGTTATCGTTTGCCATAGAAAATACCCTTGTTAAAAAAACGTTGTAGGTAAACTACCCCTTTCCCTTAACCGATCTTCACCAAAAACAATAGATCTTGGGTACTCTACAAATCAGGACTGTATGCAAAACATTGTTTGATTCTGTTTACATTTGCGGCTTTTATCGTTTGCCATAGGAAATACCCTTGTTAAAACATAAAACGTTGCAGGTAAACTACCCCTTTCCCTTAACCGACCTGTACCAAAATCGACAGATCTTGAGAACTCTACAATTTAGGGCTGTATGCGAAACATTATTTGATTCTGTTTGAATTGGCGGCTGTAATCGTTTGCCAAACAAACAAAGTTACCCTTGATTAAAAAAAACCGTTGCAGGTAAACTACCCCTTCCCCTTAACCGATCTTCACCAAAATCGAAAGTCATTGAGACCTCTACAATTCAGGGACGTATGCAAACAATTATTTGATTCTGTTTGAATTTGCGGCTGTTATCGTTTGCCATAGAAAATACGCTTGATAAAAAAACGTTGCAGGTAAACTACCCCTTCCCCTTAACCGATCTTCACAAAAAACAACAGGTCTTGAGTACTCTACAAATCCGGGCTGTATGCAAAACATTATTTGATTCTGTTTGAATTTGCGGCTGTTATCGTTTGCCATAGAAAATACGCTTGTTAAAAAAACGTTGCAGGTAAACTACCCCTTTCCCTCAACCAATCTTCACCAAAAACAATAGGTCTTGAGAACTCTAAAATTTAGGGCTGTATGCAAATCATCTTTTGATTCTGTTTGAATTTGCGGCTGTTATCGTTTGCCATAGGAAATACCCTTGTTAAAACATAAAACGTTACAGGTAAACTACCCCTTTCCCTTACCCGATCTTCACCAAAAACAATAGGTCTTGAGAACTCTGTAATTTAGGGCTGTATGCAAATAATCTTTTGATTCTGTTTGAATTTGCGGCTGTTATCGTTTGCCATAGGAAATACCCTTGTTAAAACATAAAACGTTACAGGTAAACTACCCCTTTCCCTTACCCGATCTTCACCAAAAACAATAGGTCTTGAGAACTCTGTAATTTAGGGCTGTATGCAAATAATCTTTTGATTCTGTTTGAATTTGCGGCTGTTATCGTTTGCCATAGGAAATACCCTTGTTAAAACATAAAACGTTACAGGTAAACTACCCCTTTCCCTTAACCGATCTCACCAAAAACAATAGGTCTTGAGTACTCTACAAATCAGGGCTGTATGCAAAATATTATTTGATTCTGTTTGAATTTGCGGCTGTTATCGTTTGCCATAGAAAATACCCTTGTTAAAAAAACGTTGCAGGTAAACTACCCCTTTCCCTCAACCGAACTTCACCAAAAACAATAGGTCTTGAGAACTCTACAATTTAGGGCTGTATGCAAATAATCTTTTGATTCTGTTTGAATTTGCGGCTGTTATCGTTTGCCATAGGAAATACCCTTGTTAAAACATAAAACGTTACAGGTAAACTACCCCTTTCCCTTAACCGATCTTCACCAAAATCAACAGATCATGAGAACTCTACAATTCAGGGCTGTATGCGAAACATTATTTGATTCTGTTTGAATTTGCGGCTGTTATCGTTTGCTAAACAAACAAAATTACCCTTGCTAAAAAAAAACCGTTGCAGGTAAACTACTCCTTTCCTTCAACCGATCTTCACCAAAAACAATAGGTCGCGAGTACTCTGCAAATCCGGGCTGCATGCAAAAAATTATTTGATTCTGTTTGAATTTGCGGCAGTTATCGTTTGCCATAGAAAAAAAATCTACAGACAGACAGACAGACAGACAGACAGACAGACAGACACACAGACACTTTTCGGAAAACGACTTTTTTTTCATGTTTTGAGTGTAGTAGAATCAGAATCTGCAATAATCTCGAACACGATTTTTTTTGCCATCACCATACTTCCATTCCTTAAGGAATATGGAAGTAAAAAGCACCTGACATCTAGCTTCATCTCAAGAAGGACGAAAAGCAAAATCTACAAAACACTTATCAGGCCAGTGCTGATATATGCTTCAGAAGATGGACAATGACAAAAAATAGGAGAGACTTCTAGGTTGCTGTGAAAGACGGATTCTAAGAACATTATTTATAGGGGTACAAGAAAATGGAATCTGGCGCAGGCGCTATAATTATGAACTATACCATCTTTACAAAGAGCCGGACATTGTCAGGATAATCAAAATACACAGGCTAAGGTGAGTTGGACACGTAGAGAGAATGGAGGAAGGACAGCTTACGAAACATATTTTCTACCAGAGACCAATGGGTAGTAGAAAAAGGGGAAGAACCCGAAGTCTCGTAGATTCGAAGACCAAATAGAGGAGGACCTCGGAACGCGGAACATAAGACACTGGAAAGCCAAGGCATGCAATAGGGAGGAATGGAATCGACTCTTGGAGCAGGCCAAGACCCACCAAGGGGTTGTAGAGCCACGGTTGATGATGAAAAGGATGACTGTGACTGACGAAGATCCATGTTTCGGTTACAAGAAGTAGCAAGAGACTACACACAAGAAGACTAGTACCAAGGATTTTAAAGATAAATATCCGGTGAGGACTGAGACAGTTAAAAACAACAGCACTTTAGAAGAAGCGAGCCGTATTAAATATCTCGGCTGTCCAATAAGCTGTGGACGTAAGTCTGATATAAAAGACAAGATAAATAAATTTAGGAATACTGTGCAACGATTCACAGAAATCTTTGGAATTTACATAAGACACAACAGAAGAATTAATATTTACAAGACAACTGCAATACCCATATTGATATATGCAAGCGAGGTGTCGGTCGTGACGAAAAAGGAATACGAAAGGAGATTCAGAGCGATGAAATGAAGTTTCTTTGAAACACTTTAAACCATACACTGCAAGGCAGAAAAGGGAATGAGGATACAGAAGATAGAAAAAAAGATATAGAAGTAAAAGGTATAAATACAATCATTTCAACTCATAGAAGTCAATGGTGTGATCATTGGAAAGGATGACAAAAGTGGATCGATTGCCAAAAGCGGCGATGAAATATAAAGCCATTGGTAGAAGAGACGTGGGTCGTCCGGAACAGGTTCAAATAACCTAGTTCTTGAAGTGAATAGGAAGAAAAAGAAATTGTTCATTATGTTATTTTAATTAATAATCTCTGTAACGGGTCGTGGCGTTTCGGCAGTGCTATCGACTGCCATCATCAGTGAAAATAACGTGAGGTGGTATACGTTAGTGACCACAGTACTGTGTTAAGGCTGAAGAAAGAAGTAGTTTCTATGGTGTTCTTTCATTTCGAAATGATTTTAAATATAAATGTTAGAACATGGGAAGTCATGTATGGTTCTCCATACCGATATTTCAATCCGATTGGCATACGGCGACCATATTTTATTAGACGGTAGCCCTGTATGTTAACGGCTTTGTTTAGAGACGTGTTATTACCGTTAGTACAATAACGAAAAATGAACTTGTTTCAATATTATTAATAGCAGCACCAGCAGCAGGAGGAGCACGAGCGCCGGCGTTACAGAGCGCAAACTACGACGCTACAGAAGAAGCGTGGGATAATGGCCTTTGCACGCCACAGAGAGAGAGAGAGAGAGAGATGAGAGAGAGAGAGAGAGAGAGAGAGAGAGAGAGAGAGAGAGAGAGAGAGAGAGAGAGAGAGAGAGAGAGAGAGAGAGAGAGAGAGAGAGAGAGAGAGAGAGAGAGAGAGAGAGAGAGAGAGAGAGAGAGAGAGAGAGAGAGAGAGAGAGAGGAGAGAGAGAGGAGAGAGAGAGAGAGAGAGAGAGAGAGAGAGAGAGAGAGAGAGAGAGAGAGAGAGAGAGAGAGAGAGAGAGAGAGAGAAGACAGATGCTGTTGTGATGGGTGAAAATTTGCTCACTTTTGGCAGCATTAGTTCCGCAAAATATGGGGGCATCCACGTGTAGCCAGCAGCAGCCACCTCCACACCGTACTGTATTGTATTGTACCGCTGCTGCTGCTTGCTTCCTGTGTTAATGGCATCGCGACGCGGAGCGGAGCGGCCTCGTTAATTGCTCACGACACTCAATGAAACCTTCCTTAAGCCTACCTTCCTCCTCATGCTAATGCTAATATGTGCTCCGTTTCGTACATGGGATGACTTCAAATTTATACAATGTATAAATGTGATTCATCCTTCACAACACGGTATAAGCAAGGTGCTGCCTGTTCCGCCTTCAAAAATCCTCCATCCACCTCTTCCCGGGTCTACCCCCACACACCTCTGTCCTATAGTTTTGTATTTCCAGACTTGTTTGGACAGTCCTGGAATCTGACTTTCTTTCTAAGTGGTTCTTTCTACGTTGTTTGTAATCTTTCAACTTTTCATTCAACTTGCAAACTTGTAACTGGTTCTCTTATGGCCTCATTCCTTATAGTCAAGTTTACACAAACGTTTCAAGTCCGATTC